>CAUYTI010103893.1:0-60462 GCA_963575145.1 Galago senegalensis | reverse complement strand
GAGGGAGGAGGAGGGGGGAGGGAGGAAGGAAGGGAGGGAGGAGAGGAAGGAAGGAAGGAAGGAGGGAGGGAGGGAGGGAGGGAGGGAGAGGGGGGAGGAAGGGAGGGAGGGTAGGACGGAAGGAAGGAAGGAGGGAGGGAGGGAGGGAGGGAGGAAGGAAGGAAGGAAGGAAGGAAGGGAGGGCATAATCAACTAATAAAATGTAAAATAAAACTTATTTCTGCTTTAGTTATAGACAAACTTCTGCTCTAGACAGAGCCCACTTAGTGTAAGGAATACTATTCTTAGCATTCATAAAAAGAACATTCGATTTTGCCAACACAGCTGGTCTTTACACAGCTGAGTCTACAGCCTTGACAGGATATATTCCTTTCAAATTGAGTTAAACTAAGGCCCCCAAGAAATATAGTTGCTCAGTGTAGGGGATATCCTTGTGAATGTAACTATAGAAAAGACTGTTGTTAAAGAGATATGGTGTGAGAACCCAAGTCAACCCACGCTGAGAAGAAGCAGGTGCTCACATCTAAGACACCACTCAAGATTCTTGTCTCCTGGTCAGTCATTCAAATACAAATCAGGTTACTGCTGAGAACAAATTTTCTTATAGATCCAGTTAAGGGCCCAAATCAGTTGACCTTAAGATACAGAGATTATCCTTGTGGGCTTGATCTAATCTCATGAGCCCTTTACAGAGAAGGAAGTCGGAAAGAAAGGGTGAGGATGCAAGAGGCCTTAGCTTTGCTTTGCTTTGAAGACAGAGTAAACTACACTGGGGGGGGGGGTTGTAGTTTACTGAGGGAGAGGCTGAGACAGAAGCGTCCAACAAATAGCTGGCAAGGTAACAGGGACCTCAGACCTCCAACTGCAAGAAACTGAGCTCTGCCAACAGCCTGAATGAGCTTGGGAAACCTGCAAGGCCCAGGTTAGAACCACAGCCAGCTGACACTGATGACAGAACGCAGCCAAGCCATGACAGATTTTTGTCCCACAGAACCATGTAGAACACATGTGCACTGTCTCAAGTCACTAAGCTTATGGCAATTTGTTACACAGCAACGTAAAATTAATATGCAGGCCTTCTCCCTGCTGACTGTTGTCTTTCCCCCCCAGAATGTTTTTGGGTACTTAATAGTGTCATCATTCACAAAATGACCCTCACCAAATGAGCCCTCTCTTTGGCAGAATGTTAGGAAAATTCTTTTTTGACAGCATCTAAATGCAAGAATTCTACAGTCATCCCAATACAGATTCTAAACTCTGGCCAAACCCCAGGAAGCCTTTTCCTACAAAATGCAGGCAATCTCTTTTTGTAGAATTTACATAAGTTAACCTGAAGAAGAAAGAACGTTTTTTAAAAAAATAAGGCCAAGTGCAGTGGCTCACACTTGTGAGTGGGCAGTATTCTGTGAGTCCGAGGCCAGAGAATCAGTTGAACTCTGGAGTTTGAGACCAGCCTCTTCTCTACTAGAAATAGAAAAATTATCTGGTTAGGTAACAGATACAGGTTATTATCTGATTAGGTAACAGGTTATAAGTGGGCACCTGTAATCCCACCTACTCAGGAGGCTGAAGCAGGAAGATTGCCTGAACGCAGGTATTTCAATTTGCTATGAACTAGGCTCATGCCACTGCACTCTAGTCTGGGCAAAAAAAAAAAAAAAAAAATCAAACTTGTAGAGTGCCCAATACTGTGCTAGAAGTTCTGTACATGAAACTTCTCCTTTCTTCACTACAAGATACTATTAGTTCACATGTTTTTTAGACTCAGAGCAAGACATCTAGGTGATTTCCTGATTAGCAGCACAGGTGAAAATTAAACACTTTTTTTTTTTTTTTGGCTGCAAATCTCACGTAAGTTTCTTCTTCCACATGGTCAGAGGCAAGAGCTGGAGCTGCAGAAACTTTGCCTTGTACTTTGGATTTTTGCATCACCCTGGGTGACCTCGAGCCCTCCTGGGCACAGAATGTACCTGTATCCCAGCACTCAGCCAGCTGAGTTGAATCTCAATCACCTACTTCTCACTCTTTTTCTGGTGAAGATATAGGGAACTATTTTCCTACTTTTTTTCCTCCTTAATCTGCAATTCATATTTAATCACTTTGACCCCAGGACTGTGTTGAGGGAAATCTGGTTAATGTAGATTTTGGAAGCAGTGAAGGATCCAACCTGTTGATGGTATCCAGTTTTTGGAGTTCCTTTGGTTTTGTTCCTACATGGTCTATTTTCACTTTTCATTTGTTTTATTTTCCTGTCCTGTTAGTATTTCTTAGAGCTTAAGGCACACATGAGAAGACTTAGACTCATAAAAGAGTAAAGGATTTTCTATGTGTTCCAGTACCTGGGGAGATTAGAACTGAAATTTAAAGCCATTTGGAGTTCTTCCCCCCCACCCAGTGGTAAGATAGGATTTTATTAGACAGAAAGGAAGACAGAAGGAGTAAAAAGTACCAGAGCTTCTGGCAAAGGGGAAGACCCAAGTTGGAAGTCTTCCTAGGTCTAGTTCTTTTTGTTTGTTTGTTTGCAAATTTTGGCCGGGGCTGGGTTTGAACCTGCCACCTCCTATTTATGGGGCCAGTACCCTACTCCTTTGAGCCACAAGCCCCACCCCCTAGTTCTACTTCTTAATGATCAGCTTTGATGCCCTGAAAACTGAAAGGTTAATCCTGTGATTTTTAAATAAGCTCTCTATAGCTCAATTGTTGACTACAGTAAGAATTTTTGTGTTGAAATT
This sequence comes from Galago senegalensis, assembly GCA_963575145.1. Taxonomy (NCBI): domain Eukaryota; kingdom Metazoa; phylum Chordata; class Mammalia; order Primates; family Galagidae; genus Galago; species Galago senegalensis. The sequence goes on along the minus strand of CAUYTI010103893.1, from coordinate 57,730 downwards.
AAAAGCTGAATTTTTTTTTTTTTTTTTACTAGTGGTCTCCCCTTAATTTCTGTGATCATGTCCATGCTACTTGCTCCCAAGGCCCCACAACCCCTGAAACTTCCTTGCTCTTGGTCTTAGGTGGGAACTTGACCTTGGGTGCAACCAAGATATTAACTTCTGAAGTTCTTCATAACCATTTAGACTCGAGAACTGGCCAGGACTTGAGGTGTCTATAAGAGAAAGTGACAACTGGGAAATACCAGCCCAGGGCATCAGCACAATTGGATAGAAAAGAATGGGAAAATAACAGGAAAAAACAATGTTTTCAGACGCATGGAGTTCTAAAAGTTTAGGCACACGTTTTCAAGGATATTACTAGAACAAGTTTATTTTCTAATTTCTTAACGGCTAAAAAAATGACTATTTTTCCATTCAGGTTAAGCACTTTTAATATCCCCTGTTCTCAATAGTGCTGGGTTCTGTAAAGTTTGATCCCTGCCCTCAAATTTTACCGACCATTAAGGGAGCAGAGAGGTCCACAAACAGAATCTGTTGATATCGGCTGATATCTCAGTTTGTCACACTGCACCATTTAAATTTTGAAAATCGACCTGCAATGTAAAGTGTTAGGACATCTTTAAAGTGTCATGCCACATGCAAAATAACATTGTGACTGGTGTGCCAAGCTCATGGCCATGTATGTCCCCCTCTGCTCCAGGGATTGGGGGTCAGAGTTGATGAAATACATAGAAGCTTAAAAGGTGTGATATTACATGTATCATAAAAGGCTTCCCAAATAACTATGTATTAGCTAATTTATCCAATTTAAGCCTATGAAATATTTATATTTTTTGAGAAGCGTTTTCTCTAAATGTTTAATAACAGCTCTGAACCTGAGGCAAGGGCATATGCCAGAAGAGAATGACTTAAGAGAAGCGATTTTGGCTAAAATAGTGGCTAAATATTGTCAGAGTAGGCAGCATATTATGATTGTGTTATTATAATGAGTCTCATTTACATACCAATGCAGTAATTTCTTGTGCATTTCACCAGAGTTCTGACAACTTTCAAGGAAGTGGCTGAAGCGTTTTTATTTATGAGGTGAAAGTATAAGGACTCATGACACACCTCACAGAAGAAGTTGATTAGCAATTTCCTATGCTTACATGATCTTTCTCCAAAGCACCACTCCCAACACTTTGCATGGTAACTGTGTTTCTGACATACTCCTGGAAGTATTGCTGGGGAAAACTTTCATTTAAATTAATGACTGAAACGCTCCTGGCCTCCTACTGACATTTATTTCCAGGATGGTAGCCTTTATTCTTTTCAGCTGTCATTTATGATTACAGTATTCCCCTGTCTTTTAGGGAAAAGTCTGATGATATTAGATAGAGTGAATTCAATTTCTAATGCTGGAGTAGGAGGCATAGCTCATATCTGCTTGATAAGCTCATTGAATTTCATCAGACCTGTGCTACCCTGAGTTCAACCACTCCGATGAATATGATTTAACCCTGGTATATCCACACTGATGTTACAGTGACTCATTATACAATCAGCTCTGCTTACCAAGTTCTAGACTAGACTATTATAACTAATACATAATGAGCAAACTCAATGTGCAAGGTAGAGGGCTAAGATGATAATATGAATTAATAATTCTCATAGAGCCTTCTGAGGCCCCTATTTTACCAGGAAAAGCAGTGAAATTTTGGAGAGATTAAAGAGCATGCCCAAAGTTACTCCTAAATGGTAGAGCAAAGGTTCAACCCAGATCCTCTACTTAATTCCAGAGCTGAAGAGTGTAAGCAACACATTGGATTGCTCTAAATACTACCTGAAAATAAAATATCAGCTATTATATGAATGGGAAGGCACTGGTGGTGGCAAGGCATTAGTCTGGACCTCAGGAAACCTAGATTTTAGGAGGAAAGCTTAGCCCCCACTGTATAGCCGTCCTCATTCCCACGACCTCCCCAACCTTGGTTTCCTCACCTTTAGAAGGAAGTATGGAGAACCCTCAAAGAACTCAAACTAGATCTCCCATTTGATCCTGCAATCCCATTACTGGGCATCTATCCAGAAGGAAAAAAAAATCATTTTATCACAAGGACATTTGCAATAGACTGTTTATTGCAGCTCAATTTAAAATTACCAAGATGTGGAAACAACCTAATTGCCCACCAGCCCAAGAATGAATTACCAAGCTGTGGTATATGTATACCATGGAATACTATTCAGCCACTAAAAAAGATGAATACTTTATGTCTTTTGTATTAACCTGGATGGAGTTGAAACAGATTCTTAGTAAAGCATCACAAGAATGGAGAAGCAAGAATTCAATATCCTCAATTCTGATATGAAGACAATTGATGACCTAATACATGGTGGGAGGGTGGGGGAATGGAGGAGTGGAGAGGGAAGGAGGGAGGGGGGTGGGCGGGTCATGGTATGTGCCACACCTTTTGGGGGTGGGACATAATTATGAGAGTGACTTTACCAAACAAATGCAAATATTGTAATCTATTTCTCCTCAACAATAAAAAAATATATAAATAAAATAAAATAAAGCGGTTGAACTGGATTGTCTCTAATATTGCTGTAAACACTGACGTTCCCTGATTCTGTGATCTATAGAATGTGCTCTGCCATTTTTCTAGTTACGGGAATGTGGGCAATTTCTGTAACACAGTTTTGTCTACTAGCATCTACCCATTCACAGGAGATGATCCTTGTAAAACAGTCAACACAATGCTTGGAACCTAGAAAGTGCCTGTGTGTATTAGCTTAGCAGCAGCAGCTCAGCACCCCATCACCACACCACCATTACTAATACTATATAAATGTTGATATCAATAGCTGCAAGGTATCTTCTGTGCATCTAAACCCACCTTGACCCTCATGTGTGTCATCCTACTACCTGAAAGGACTAAAAAGGACCATGAGAGAACACAGGTATCAGGCCCCCAGACAGCAACTGTCCATGCACCACTGACGAATCGAAGGCAGTTATGTGCTGAGGGATCCTCATTCCACATTTATTACATTCTGATCATATCACGGCAAAGGACAGAAGAAGCAATAAAGGAAAATACGGTGGTCATCACAGATTACTGTCCCAGCCAGCAGTGTCAGGATACTCCAGCTTCTATTCACATTTGATGAGGTGGCTCATTTCACCTCTCCTAAACCCAGACTCTTTTCCATAGCAATTTATTATCTAGCCATTCGTAATGAGAGTAAAGTGTACTGGCAGTCTTTGAGTTACAAACATCCAATTGACGTACAACTCACACTTACAAATGAGGAATATTACACAAAATAGGCAAATGTACCTTGTCCAACTTACATACAAATTCAGCTTAAGAACAAACTTACAGAGCCTATCTTGTTCATAACATGGAGACTTCCTGTATGTGGTTAGGGAGGAAGGCAGAGAGTTCCGTCTACAAAAAAGAAATTAAAATCTTTCCAAATCTCTGAAACTACAACTCATAGTACATGTAAATATTTTTAATCAGTGCCCCCAGTTTTGATAGAAATGCCTTGCTTTCATATGTGACTCTCTCCAGCATAGCCGTGATGGGTTGCTGTGGGTGCAAAAACAAATTATATTTCTTCTCAAAAAGGAATATGTCCACTGATAAGTCGCCAAGAGGCCAACTTTTCAGTACTAATGGAAGGGGAAAAAAAATATGGTAATCCTGAGGCCAGGATTGCATTGCAATTAATGATGTCAGGGAGGTATACATTTGGTTCTACTGAATTTTATATTCCACAAGAGCAAAAATAGAGGTTTTTAAAACTCCTGTATCCTCAGTGCACAGAATGTAGAAGGTACATGAACTATTTACTGACACATAAAAGGCACCAAATAATTATTTGTTAAAAGAATAAGTAAATAGATAGTAAGTTCTGTCCAAAACTGTGTGACTGAAACAAGTTCCTTAATCTCTCTGAGCTCATTTACACTTTTCAGTAGGTGAAGTAATTAAAAGAGATGATGTAGAAGGCACTGGGTTGTCTGGTTTATACTCCACAAACCATATCAATGTGGCCATGTGGTCCAGCTTATTGCCGTCACAGCATCCTTATCTGCATGAAAATTAGGCAAATGGCTTTGTCTGTTGGAGGGATGTGTCCAAATGCTTCAGTGTCCTCTGGCAATTTTCAGAACGTTTGCTCATGGGATTGTGTGCTTGTCAACTCCCCATGTGATTCTGGTCAATGGCGCCTCTAGGTGTGAGAATTTCTCATAAACTTATGGCAGCACAAATTGGTATAGCCTTTCTGGAAAACGACATGACTATGTGTCTGAAGAGCTTGTAATGGTTTAACCCACTGGTCCTATGATTCTCTTTCTGAGATTAGTCATTAAAAAATGAAGCACAGGTGCAGACACAAATACGTGCACTAGAGCATCAATTATATCATTATTCCTTTGTGGTACTAAAAGTGGGAAATCACCTCAATATGCAGCAATATGGTAAGTTCAATGGATTTATTATTGTGCAGTCATTAAAAATCATGACATGAAAAATGTTCAGAATATTTTATAAAGTTCAAGTATTAAAATTTTATATTATCTCAATTTTATTTGTATAGTACATCAATACAGGCATAGATAAATGACAAAAATAATCTTACTATGGTGGGTGATTTTTATTAATTTTAGTTTTATTTTCCATAGAGACCATATTTGAATGGAGTAGTCATTTTTAATAATCAGCTAAAACTTTATTAGAAGATATAAATGCTATAAATGGTAATAGAGCGTTACAGCAACTTCTCAAAAGATAGTTGAGGCCAGATGTGGTACTTCACATGCGTAATCCTAGCCGTTTGGGAAGCTGGGGTGGGAGGATTGCTTGAAGCCAGGAGTTGGAGACCAACTTGAGCAATTTATCAATATCTTGTGTCTACAAAACACTGAAAAAATTAGCAAGGTTTGACGGGATGCACCTGTACTCCCAGCTACCCAGGAGGCTGAGGCAAGAGGATCATTTCAGCCCAGGAGTTTGAGGTTTCAGTGAGCTATGGTGATGCCACTGCATTCCAGCCTGGACAACTGAAGGAGACCCTGTCTCACAACAAACAAACAAACAATAGGTGGCTGAGGTTTTCCATCCTGTTTCTAAACCTAGGAACTCTCCTGCATCTTGGATCCTTCCTGTTGGGAAAGCCTAATGATGAAATTCATATTCAAATGTTTAGGTTGATTTGTATTTGATTACTTGAAAGGATAAACCTTCAAAAATGATACCAGGGAACTAGGGAAATGGAGACAATTCATAAATGACTAGGTCATGGTCATGTTAAACCATCAGTGGAAGAACTATTTCAGAGCACAGACACTTTGAAATTACTTAATATACTTATCCCAAACAAAATGAGAAGTTTTTTGTGCTCAAGAAAAAGACAAGAACACAGGTTTGGTTAAAGACTTAGGAAGATTTGCCCCAGTGGCATACTTTAAAGATAGTCTCACTAACAAAATGAGAGTGGAAATAACATGTATTACTTCAAGTCCTGGACCATAAAAACCTTTCATGCACTCTTTTCAATGTTCTTTTTCCCTTTCTGTTTGAGAACATCTCAGACACCATAAAAGTTATATGTTGAAGATGGCCCAGTCCTGATTAGCCACTGTCCCTTAATCACTCCAAGAAAAAGAACCATCAACTGATCTATGCATTCACCCAAGACTGTTATGAAAGCAAGAAATATACTACATTCCTTTTGATCTGTTATACAAGTTGAATATCACTAATCTGAAAATTGAAATGTTTTAAAATCAAAAACATTATGAGCATCAAAATGATGCCCAAAGGAAATGTTGATTTAGGAGTGTTCAATTGGTAAGTATAATGCAAATATTCCAAATTCCAAGAAAATCTGAAATACAAAACACTTCTGGTCCAAGTACTACTGATAAGGGATACTCAGTCTATATATTTGGGGACCTACTTGTTATAGCAGCAAGAGTCAACCTAATACTACAACCATGTTGTTTATCAAGTATACTTTGTTGTACACACAGCCTAACAAAAATTCACTGTGATGAAGAGATGGAGAGATCTCCTTTTGTGGAGAACATTCTACAAAAGAGGTGAAGAAAAAGATAGATAATTTGCACCATTTTATAAATCACTAGAATCCTATAGTTTGGTTAATTTTTCTTGCTTGAACATAGAACAAAAATATACTATTTTTGGTAAGGAGTCTCTAGAATAAACAAAAGATAATTCCCTAAATAGATTTTTTTAATCAGCTTTTGTGTTGTTCTTAGTGTGATCCTCCCACCCCAGCCTCCCAAACTGCTAGGATTACACATATGTGGTACCACACCTGGCCTCAGCTATCTTTTGAGAAGTTGCTATAATCATCTGTTAATCTGAATGTTTGTATATCCCAGAACTCATATGTTGAAATCCTAAAGCCCAATTTGATGGTAGTAGTAGGTGGGGCCAGGGCCAGACTTGGTGGCTCACACCTGTAATCTTAGCACTCTGGGAAGCCAAGTCAGACAGATTGCTTGAGCTCAGGAGTTCAAGACCAGTCTGAGCAAGAGTGAGATCACATCTCTACTAAAAAATAAAAAAATAAAAAACTGAGGCAAGAGTATCGCTTCAGCCCAAGAGTTTAAGGTTTCTGTGAGCTATGAAGCCACAGCACTCTACAAAGGCTGAAAAGTGAGACTCTGTCAAAAAAAAAAAAAAGTGGGGCATTTGGGAGGAGTTTAGATCATTTAGGCAGAGCCCTAGGATTGGGATTAGTCCCCTTACATAAAAAGACACCACAAGCTACACAGTGGCAGTATTGTAGCCAATGAGATTTTATCCCAGACAAAATTATTGCTAATTGAAAACTTTTCCTAATGCCCCACTGTGACAACTTGCAATATAGATGGCATTGGAAATTTTTGACAATCTCTAAAGAGACTGAGATTAAAAAAGGATCCCCCACCCCAAGCTAGATTCCCCTTCTACCATGTAAGGACGTGGCTGGACGGTGCCATCTGTGAAGCAGGAATGTGCACTCACCAAGGACTGCATCTGATGACCCTGGGAGCTCAGACTTCCCAGCCTTTGGAACAGTGAGGAATAAATTTCTGCTATTTATAAGCTACCCAACCTATGGTGGTGTGTTATAGCAGCATGAACAAACTAAGACAGTCTGTATATTCTACTCGGATGTAGATTCCACGAGGGTAAGCCATTTGACTTGTGTATTGTTGCAGCCCCAGTTCCTGGAAGAGTTTCTAGAATAATAGGCTTACACTATGTATTTGTAGCAACGGAAATCAATGTATATGAATGTGAGATGGATAAAGACGAATTCACCTGGTGGGATGTTTCACCCTGAGATTTGACCAGGGGCTTTCAGTTGGCAGAGAAGGGATTTTTCTGACACATATACGTGATTAAACATAAAACAAATGCACATAAGGTAGGCAATTTCTAAGTATCATCCCACATTATAAGATGCATCTATCAAACGTGTCTAGAGACTCAAGGTAGCTAATAAGTTTGCTGAGCACAGATGTCTTTTTCCTTCTTAGTCCCATCTCTCATGACTGTCACTTTTAACTCCGAGGCAGCTTTCCAGTTCTAACCTTGCTCAGATTTACCACCTGCTGGCAGACAGCCATGTACTTGCCCTCTCCCTCTTATTCCAAGCAGATGGCTGGGAGATAAATAGCCAATAAATCATAACTTCCATGTGTGAGAAGGTCCAGCTACGAAGTGTTTATTTAGTGTAAAAATTGTCCTGTTGCTGCTGGCTAGATACAGCCAGTTAGTTAAAAGTTTGGAGTGATTAGCTGTGTACATGCCTCCTTTCCTTTTTGGACTCTAAGCTGTTGACTGTTAATTCGTTTATATATTTATTAGATTTCTTATAGAAACAGAATCAAGAAGATGTGTGTATAGAGAGAGAAAGAGATTGATTAAGGAATTGGCTCACACTTTGTGGAGGCTTGGCTAGTCCAAAATCTGACGGGGGAAGCTGGCAAGCTGGAGCCTCAGAAGAGTTGTAGTTCAAGTCCAAAGGTAGTCTTCTGACAGACAAGGAGGAACCCGTGCTGGAGGTGAAGTCTCCAGATATCTGCTGGAGAATTCTTTCCTGCTCTGGGGAGGTCGATCTTTGTTTTGTTCAGGACTTTAACTGATTCAATGAAGCCTACTCATGCTACAGAGGGCAATTTGCTTCACTTTAACATTCGCCACATTAAATGTAAATCTCAAACCAAAACACCCTCACAGAAATCTCCAGAATAATACTTGAGCAAACAAATACTTGGGCATCACGGCTAAGGCAGCCTAACACGCAATACTGAACATCACGGTTGGCTTGTGTGCTTTCTTCCTCGTTTAATTTTGATTGTTTTTTCTGTTCTAATCCTGTTGGGTCCTTGAGGTCATGGTTATTTCCAACAGGGATCATTGAAAACCATACCTTGTAGTGACCTGGAAAGTCCCGACCCCATACTCCAGCCTCCCCATCAGCTTGCCGAGTAGTCAGGTATTTTACCCTTCAGTATCTCTAGTTCTGCCTCTGGGAAGGGAGATACTTGGCTACCTAAGTCACAGGTTTTTACAATGACAAAGGGGACAAGAATATATTGACAAATTCTGCCAACAGAAATTTATATTGAAACTATTAAAATTTTTATGCGTTAGTTAAAATTGTGCATGAAACGCCTTCTTATCCAAACAACAAAGAGAGAAAACTGTGTGTGAAGCAAGTTCCAGTTAAGGAACTAGCTCGTTGGAAGAAAGAAGATCAAATTAATATGGTGAGATTAATAGTGAGGGGACGATGATTTTAAGAGTAAAGAGATGTCTTAAGATCACAGCAGATGATTGGTAAAGATGTCAGGAACAGGGTCGAATTTACATAACGCAGAATTTTTGCATCTAACATCAGGCTTCTTGGGAAGGGAGCAAATTGTTAATTTCTCCTCAGTGAACTTAGTCCCAAGGAGACACCAGGTAGACAGTGTGGATGCTGTGACCACTGGAGTAGGGGCAGCTCGGAGCACATGAGACTGTTGATAAGGAGCTGCTTACCAAGACTGAACCAGGCTTATCACTTTCCCACCTACAACGTACATTTGATCCTTGAACAAGAGGGGTTTGAAATGCACAGGTCCTGGCTCGGTGCCTGTGGCTCAGTGGTTAGGGCACCGGTCACATACACCACAGCTGGCAGGTTCGAACCCAGCCTGGGCCTGGCAAACAACAAGGACAACTACAACTAACAAATAGCCAAGCATTGTGGCAGGCACCTGTAGTCCCAGCTACTTGGGAGGCTGAGACAAGAGAATCGCTTAAGCCCAAGAGTCTGAGGTTGCTGTGAGCTGTGATGCTATGGCATTCTAGTGCAACATAGTGAAAATCTGTCAGGAAAGAAAGAAAAGAAAGAAAGAAAGGAAGGAAGGCACAGGTCCACTTATACACAGATGTTTTTCAATAAGCACAGTCATCATCTCTCTGTATGTGAAGTTTGTTTGTTTCTCTCTCTCTCTCTCTCTCTCTCTCTTCCTTTCCACAGGATCTCACTCTGTCACCAAGGGTAGAGTACCACGGCATCATCATAGCGCACAGCACCCTCAAACACTTGGGCTTGAGCAATCCCTTTGTCTCAGCCTCCCGAGTAGCTGGGACTACAGGTGCCCATCACTATTTCAAGCTAGTTTTTCCATTTTAAATAGGGATGGGGTCTCCGTCTTGTTCAGGCTGGTCTCGAGCTCCTGAGCTCAACCAATCCACCTGCCTCAGTCCCCCAGAGTGCTGGGACTACTGGCATGAGCCACCATGCCCAGCCTGGCTGTGCAGTTTTCATGTGCATCAAAGTACAGAGTATGGATGTGGACTATCAGCTTGTCATATCTGTGGGGTCCACGGGGCCAACTGCACGACCTGATCATGAATGTTCTGTGGCATTTGCAGGCTCCAGGGACCAATGCCTGATGGGTAACCAAGGCAGGACCCCACGTTGTGTGATCTGTGATGGACTGTCATGTGACTATCAGTCGCCACCCTTCTGTGGGGGCCGGGGATTCTCTAAGCCCCACATTCTTACCCAGACTGTCCTTACAACTCCAGAGAGTGGAGCAAGTTTTTCCCTTAACTCAGTCTAAGTGTCACTTGCTCAGACTTCATTTTCTGTACCAAGGAAGACCTCTTTTAAAATTTTAGATTTCAATTTCTTTTAGAGAAAATTCCAAAACCACTTTCAGAGGGCCAGCCTTTCCCTGTGGCCCTTCCGGGTCAATACTCTGAATGAGAGCACTTCCCAAGGTCAGTATCCATGGGTCCTCCAGCCTGAGACAAAGGGGGGAATTTATATGCCTCTTTCTTTGCAAACCATCCTCTCCTGAAGTTTAAAAAACAACCTAGAGTCATGTCCTGAAACCAATGCCTGATGGATACCAAGGCAGGACTCGACACGGTCACTTGTTATAAAACCATGTCCCCTGTACTCGCAGCCTATTAATGTAAATTAGTAACTGTTCTTTTCTGAACCCCCTTAGACCCTGATGGAGCCATTTTCTTATTGGACCAAAGATTATGCAGGTCTAGAAAATCTTGAGGAATGCAGAACCAGCAAAGACCATATTATAAGCGTCTTGCAATCTTCTTGCTGTGTTAAAAGCAATGTTCCTCCCTCTTCCCTCATTCATGATGGACGCGTGTTCTCCAAAGCAGCATCGAGTTTGGATGTGTCAGACCTACTTTGATACTCGATCTGCAAAAATACTTACAACTGAATTTTGTTTTTAATTCCATGAGAACTGGGACAAAGAGAAGTTTATTGTGTGGTCTGGTTCTCTTCATAATGATGGATGGATGGTTAACGTTCTGGGTGCAGCTTTGAACAGGAGACAGTGTGTTTCAAAATATGCAAAAGGGGGACGCCAGTTTTCTGAACGCTTTGCTCATGTTGCTTCTCTGCACTTTCCCCAGGAATGCCCCAGCGGTGTCGTTAATGAAGAAACCTTCAAGGAGATTTACTCCCAGTTCTTTCCACAGGGAGGTGAGTACAAATGTGGCCTTGTTCACACACCCTCGGAGTTAGAGTTATGCTTGCAATCTTGACTTTGGTTTAATTTTTCATAGGATGACTCTGTATTTTTAATCTTTATGTAAAATAATTCATAGCATGCAAGTGCATATCATTTTGAGCATATCATAAAAGCAAGCTACTTACAAATTATCAAATATCCAAGAGGTCGCTCTTGAGTTGAATATAACAAGTATTCCTGTGCACCTGGTACTATGCACAGTGCTTTCTGCCTATTATGAGGGCCCTCCAATGCCACAGAGCTCATTTGTAGGCAATATAGGTCCCATTTGAATCTTCCAGCTCACAAAATTAGGACAAATGTAATTATTCTCCATTTACAGATGTGAAATCTGGGCCTTAGCAAAGTCGAATGGTTTGCTCAGGGCCACACAGCAACTCAGTGGCAGATCTGGGTTCTGACCCAGATTTTCTGCAACCTCACCCAGTGCACTGTCTGCTGTCACTCTTGCCGTAACTCATTACTGTGTTCCCCTCATTGGAGAAAACTAAAATCATCCTAGATATTATTTTAATCTAAAACACAAGGGCAGCACCACAATCACACAGGCACTTTAGATGAGCTTGAAGAGGTGCATTTTCCACTGGACCTTATCATCCTGACCTTCCACTGACTTTCAGTCATGCAAGAGACGCCCAGCTCACACGTGTCTCACCGCCAACTGTGTCCCCTGCTTTGTGTGAGGTGCTGATAACATGGGAGGAATGGGAGGAATGGGATGTGATGCCTGCCCCCAAAATATTTCGAAGTCTTTGGGGGTTTAAAAAATAGTGTTCTGAGAGCACAGTGTGGGCCTAATTAGACCAGTTAAAGGTCAGGGAGGGAATAAAAAAAGAGGCTTTTGAGATAAGCTGAGCCCCTCACCACCCAGCAGCCCCAGCTGTGACCCTTCTGTCTGCTACCCTCATAAATGTGGAAAATAAGATGCAGAGAGTTTAGTCTTTTTCCAAAGTCTATAGTCTTTACCTCCCCAATTCTACCTCTTAGGAGAAGTTTGACTTCTACATGTGATGTCTTCTAGCCTTAAACGGCAGTTGGGGCCATGACATTTAGGCAACTGTAGTCTAAGGGAAGTGTGAGAGAGTAGTATTGGGGTCAGCCTTTGTGGGACATTGGTACAAGTTAGGGGTGGCTGGAGGAGGGAGTAGATGACAACAGGTGAATTGTCCTGGAGAGTTATGGACGCTATGTTAGGAACAGGGACCATATCCTTAAGGTGACACAAACCTACTGATGGGTTGAAACAGGAGGCCTTAAAGGCAAATTCATGTTTGGGGCACTTTCCACTGAAAGGTCTGTGGAAGATGAACTTGAGGCTGGCAAGGTCACAGGCAGGGAGAATAATCAGAATGTTATTCTGATTATTCTGTTCCAGGAGGCGAAACAAGAAGATCTTTAGCCAGAACATACACAGTAGAAATGGAGATGTAGGGACAGATTACCCGTATTTAGATGGTGAGAATAGCACAGTTTGGGGGGCATCTTATTATATGTAGCAAAAAGATATGGAGAGAGGAGGTTGCCACAACTTCCAGGATTCCATCACAGACACCAGGGGATTGGTCACAGGAGAAGTGGAGGGATGGCAATCTCAAGTTTGGACAAGTTACATTTGATGTACCGGTGGGGTCTTAGGCTCAATACGTTGGTACAGATCTAAGACTCACAGGAAAAGTTAGAGAAACAGATGAGATTTGATAATTATTTACCAAGAAGTGGTGGATAAATCCTGATGTAGAGGAGGTTATCAGGAGAAACATCAAAAATTGTGAACTCCATGAGTCAAGCATGAAACTCCAGAGTAGACAGGAAGGACCAGGAGAAAGAGTAGGGACCCCTGCAGGGGACTGAGAAGGGACAGCCCAAGATACGGGAATAGCACAAGTGAGATGGATAGTTGAGAAGTGAAGAGAACCAAGACATTAACCCCCAGAGGCAGGAGTGCCAGGTGGCCTTGGGATGTGGCCACCCGGAGGGCATTGTTGGAGGCATCAGCGCTGCTCTAATCAAGGGCCAGGGAGTGGAGCCCACAGGCAGAAGCCACAGTGCAGAGGGAGAAAGAAAATGTGGGAAGTGAGAAAACAGACAACCAGTAGAGACAGCACTTTTTTATTTTTTGGAGACACAGTCCTTCTATATCACCCTCAGTAGAGTGCTGTGATGTCACAGCTCACAGCAGCCTCAAACTCTTGGGCTTAAGGGATTCTCTTGCCTCGGCCTCCCAAGTAGCTGGGACTACAGGCGCCTGCCACAATGCCTGGCTATTTTTTGCTGCAATTGTCACTGTTGTTTAGCAGGCCCAGGCCGGGTTCAAATCCACCTCCCTTGGGTATGTGGTTGGTGCCCTAACCACCAAACTATGGGCACCGAGCCTGCACTTCCAAGAAACAGGGCTGGACTAGCCTGGAGGTGTGAAGGAAGCAGACAACAGTACCCGGCAGCTATAGCTGGAGGAATTTGTTTTTAAAATAGAAAAGGCCAGGATTTGTTTATACACAGAGAAGGAGCTGTTAAGGAGGGAGACAAGTAAGGTATCTCAAGAATGGAAGAAAAAGTATCCATTGTAGTCAGCTCTACTATGAAACCAAAACATAATCACCCACACTTCTGTAGGAAAGCTACAACCCAACTATAGCCCAAGATGAATGGGAAAGGGGAGAGGGAGGGGAGGAGATGGGGGAGAATGAGTGGAGGGAGGGTAATTGGTGGGACCACACCTACGGTGCATTTTACAAGGGTACATGTCAAATCTATTAAGTGTAGAGTATAAATGTCTTAACACAATAATGAAAAAGTACAGTAAAGGCAATGTTAACCAGTTTGTTGTATTTCAAATTGTATATAAAACCAGCACATTATATACCCCATAAATGCATTAATGTACACAGCTATGATTTAATAAAAAAAATAATGATAATAAATAAATAGACAGGAGAGAGATCGTAAGTAGAATTCAGATCTGGAGGAGTCAGCAGGTGGGTCGGAGGGGAACACGAGCCAGGAGGAAGAAGGCTTCACCCCCAGAGGGGCTATCTGTCCCTCACTTCGACTGTGACCTCTCCTCAACACCAGACAGCCAGCCGTTGCTTCTTTTTATGCTCCTGGCCAGAGCTGCTCAGCCACTATGTTGCCAACCCATTTTTTTTACTTTCCACTTGAAGGAGCCACCACCTTCTCCAGCCTAAACTGTAGTGGTCTCTGAACTGGTCTCTGTCATTCTGACACCCCCTCTGCCAGCCATGGTCTATTCTCAAAATGAGCCAGAGTGATTGTGTTAAAAGGCAAATCCAATCATGTCACCGTCCAGCTCAAAACCTTCCTTCTCGCTGGCGCATAAGCCACAGCCTATGTAGTGGCCACTGTCCCCTGTCCTGTCTCTGCCATGCCCTTTCCGTTCTCTGACCCAACTCACTCTGCCCCAGACACACGGGCCCCCTTGCAATCCTGCTGTGCTGCTCCCGGGCCTTTGAACTTGCTTTGCCCTCTACCTGAAATTCTCTTCTCTCAAATGTCCATCTCAGCATCTCACCTCCTTTGCTTTTACTCAAACTCCATCTTCTCAGTGAGGCCCTCCCTCAGCCCTGTCTGAAATTGCAATGCCTTGAACGTTCCCCATCTCTTCCCCTGTTTTATACTTCCCAGCATGCAAGAGGGTCTAATAACATATATTTCACTAATATCGGGTTGTTTTGTTGTTGTTGTTGTTGTTTTTTACTATCTCTCTCCCCGTTAGAAAGAATAACAGTCCCGAGGGAACAGAGATTTTCCTCTGCTTGCTGATGTATCTGCAGGTTATGGAACAGTCACCTACAGGCAACAACGCTTGATCAGGGCTTGTAATGTAAAGGAACGAATGAATGACACCCCCTCACGTGGTGTTTATAACCTCATATTGGACTAGCATCTCTAAAAGGAATTCTAAAAAGTAGATGACACTTAAATATGTGTTTGTTTTTCATACAAAGGTCAGATTCCATTTTGGTTTTTAATCCACTTAATTGCTGATGTTTGAGCAAGTGTGAGATAAGTTTGTGCATCAGTCGTCAAAACAGAGATTTGTATTGACAATGGTCTTGTAAAAGAATTAAATTAGAATCCAGAGAGAACACAGGGAGATCCATTGTCACATGGATTGAGAGTGACAATCGCCACCCCCATCTCATTACGCCAGTGCACGGGGAGGGCTGTTCTAACTGACCACTGACAGCTGTGATCTGTCAGTGGTCAGGACTGTAATTGCTCCAGTGCCTGCATTAATGAAAGATGAACTTGGGGTATTATGTAACATCTAAGTTACTTAAAACCCATGGGATTATTTTCAGAAAAATCACATTTACCATCTGAGTATCTACCAACATATTAATAGGTATTAATATCCAAACCCCAGCACAAGTAGAAATCTTCTTTTTTTTTTGAGACAAAGTCTCAGTATGTCGCCCTCAGTAGAATGCCATGGTGTCACAGCTCTTGGGCTTAAGCAATTCTTTTGTCTCAGCCTCCCAAGTAGCTGGAACTCCAGGTACCCACCACAACACCAGGCTATTTTTTTGTTAGAGTTGTCATTGTTGTTCTAGCTGGCCTGGGCTGGGCTAGAACCCTCCAGCCCTAGTGTATATGGCTGACGCCCTAACCACTGAACTATGGGTGCTGAGCCACAAGTAGAACTCTTTACGTTTTTCTTTCATTATTTCAAATAAAGTTATTGCATGGTACAAATTAGATACAGCTCCATATTAAAATTTTATGTTTATTTGAAGAATAACATTTCCGCTAGAGAACGTCTGCATAAGTACAGAACATCGACTTTACAAAGGAGTCTTGTGACAAAATCCAGAGAGAATGGAGGAGGACATCACTTTAGCACTCTTAAAAATGCTTTGGTTATTCGTGTTCATTGAATGCATAAATCTAAAAGCATCCCTCGTCACTAGGGGAAATGAAATATTTTAAAGGAGGATGATTTGGAATTTAAAAAATTAATATGATAGATGCCAATTATTTCTTACATGAGGCCAGAAACAGAGAACCATCCTAAGAAAGAGTGTCATCTCGGATGGCAGGCAAATTCCGGTCGTGGGCACCCTCCCATGTCCCCATGCAGGACGATGCCCTGAAACCAGCAGGTGTCTTTCATCTCCAACAGTAACAACCTGGGTTTTGTAAATGACAATCACTCACCATTTCCCCCAGGAAAGGGCTTTGGCTTATCTGCAGAATCTCCTGCAATGTGACTTGTGTCAGGCTCTTAGTTTTCTCCATTGCTCAGTGAGACAGTCTATCAAGCACTTGTTTGGAGCTCCAGACATCAGCACAGCATTGAACAGAAGCCCCTGTCTGCAGGGCGTAAAAGACACCTGCTGTAGAACAAACAGAGCGGGAATAGCTTGTGGCTGCTGTTGCCTCTGTGGTTACAGCGATAACTTTTTCAACTGCACGTAAAGTAGAAGATTTAGTGCATACGTTTTTAGTGCACTGAATGTCTTAAAAGCCCATAAACATTCTACTTTCCTGGGCTAGGCCTGCTTGGGTTGTAGGAATTTTCCGCACACATTAGGCTTCTGATAAAATAGCCATAGAAGGACAGAATGAATGAATGAACTCAAGTCAGAAGAATTTAGGTCAACAAGCATTTATTGAGCAGCTGCTGCATACAAAGCCCTTGAGTTACATCGTGGGTTCTGTGGATATAAAGATGAAACAGCGTAAATAAAACCCCACCCACTGAGGATTCTCCCTGTCCTAGGGCAGAATGTCCAGCAGCCTTCAGCATGGTTTGTAGAAGACAGAAACTACTCTTCACGCACACGGATGTGCCTTACCAGAACAAGGCCATGAGTTGCGATTTGAATCCATTAAGCTAATTCTGTGCCTTGTGCTTGAATTCAGGTGGAAGCAGGGTTTTGGGGTGGGGGAGAAAGAAATTAACCAGATTAATCTGATACCACAAATCTGAGACATGACAATCAAGGGTGTTTGTTCAAGTAGTATGAACAACTACTTCAAGCGTTAGTTGGTGTCATCACTGTGGTTTGGGAATTGGATTAAGAACAGTGGACTAAGCCTGGAGTCCTGAGTTGGTGGGTAGACTGCGGACACCAAGGGATGTGACCTCAAGTGGTTTATTTTGGACCTCAGGTTGATCCTCTATAAAGTATGGGAGTCAGTTTAAAAGAATCCATAGATTTTATTTTTTTTCCTATTCTCATGTTTGTTTTTATTAGAACAGATTTGGGGCAAAAGTGTTGTTTTTTTAACATAGATGAATTATGTAATTCAAATTATATAATTTTAATACATATATGAATATATTTAAATTTTATATAATTATATACTTACACATTATTCTGCCCATCACCAGAATAATGTACATTGTATCTAAAACTTAATTATTTATCCCTCACTCCTTTTTTTCCCTCCCTTCTTCTTAGTACTCTTAATTAATATTCTTTATTTCTAAGCGTTAGTACCAGAATGTCTTAATTTCACTGCAGCTCTACCATTGACCAACCAGGTGACCTTAACAAGTCACTAAAAGTATCTGCACCTGTTTTCTACCTCTGTACAATGTAGATAAATTGCTAAGTAATAGCCAAGATCTCTTCCTAAGAACATAGAAAAGAATTTTTTGCCCACCTGTAAAATTTCAACATTTATTTTTCAATATCAGAAGTAAAATCACGGGGAATGGAGGCAATCTCAGCCCCTCAAACTCAGTAACTATTTTTATTATGTAAGGAATTGTGGTCAAAAACCATTGGGTCACATGGGGAGAAAGGAGTTTATCCTGAGTATATTTTGAGATACCCAGAATCCAGGAAATCAGTTCTTCATTCTTTTAACATTTACTGAGCACCTAAGAACAGTCACGTGAAACTAGAACCATAGAAGCTTTTGTGGACAGTCTTTTTCCTCATTTCATCTGCTCTCCTGCCTGGTTAGACATTCCAGCTTCAGTCCAAGCTTGTTCCCCTTGACCAGGCATCCTCAAACTATGGCCCGCAGGCCACATGTGGCCCACCAGTGACATTTATCTGGCCCGCCGGGTGTTTTTGCTGCCGCTGCCTGTCCTGCTTAATCCCACCTGTCCTTTTAAACTAGTGTCTGGCCCTCCAATGGTCTGAGGGACAGTGAACTGGTCCCTGTTTAAAAAGTTTGAGGACCCCCTGCTCTAAGCTAGACACTTTGTCCTCTCTTTTAAAACGTTCACGGTCTGCAAATGCCTGCCAGAAGAAATCCAAATTATATCACAGAGCTCGTTGATTTTCATAACCTAATTCTACTGGCCTTTATTGAGTGTGAGAGTACATTAAATTAGAGCTCTGGCTGCCCAGACATACAACAGAGATCCCACAAAAACAGGAACTCTTTTAGGCAAAAACATGTTATATTTATAAAAGACTTGATGAGATTGCTTTAAGATGGTTGCAATAAGATATGTATAGTTTATACATATTTTATTATGTATAAAATAATTTTAATAGCTGTATTTATTTATTTTGAGGCTGAGCTTCAAGCTGTTGCCCTGGCTAGAGTGCTGTGGTGTCACAGCTCACAGCAACCTCAAACTCTTGGACTTAAGCCATTCTCTTGCTTCATTGTTATTTTAGCT
Organism: Galago senegalensis; assembly: GCA_963575145.1. Taxonomy (NCBI): domain Eukaryota; kingdom Metazoa; phylum Chordata; class Mammalia; order Primates; family Galagidae; genus Galago; species Galago senegalensis. Next base: position 39,047 of record CAUYTI010103893.1, on the reverse strand, counting down.
GGCCCGGGCCAGGTTCGAACCAGCCAGCCTCAGTGTATGTGGCTGCTGCCCTACCCACTGAGCTATGGGTGCCATCCTAGCTGTACTTATTATAATATTTATTAAAAATTTGATGGATGCCTAGGACTGTACAAAACACTTTGTATATGACATTCCACTTAAACTTCCTAAGGACTCTGAGAGGTACAAAGTATAGAGTATAGTTAGGTACAGGGTATAGCTAACCTTTTGCAGATCAGGGAAACTGAGGCACAGAGAGATTAAACAATTTTCCCAATGCTATGGAGGTAATCTTTGGTAAAGCTGAGATTCAAATTCCAGCAGTCTGGCTCCACTGTGCTATTTACCAGAAGTTCTTTGCATGGTGTATCGAGACTGGAAAACTGGTTTAACTTCTCAGAATATTGCCAAGGTACATTTAGAAGAACAGGAAGTCCTCTGTAGTACAACAGCATGAAACTTGAGAGTGTAATTCCCACATATGGAGCATTAAAGTTAGAGAAGTTCCATTTAAGAAGGACAGTAATTATCATATGCCCTTGTTATTTTGTTTTGTAAATTTAAAACAAAGATGCAAACATCCCTTGTTCTGAGCCATTATTCATGATGAGTTATGCTTGCTGAGTTCTGCTGGGGGGGCATTCACCCTAGCGGCAGAAATAGGGTTAACAGGAGGCCGGCTTCCTGAAGCTCATCATGAAATACGCAAAACCACTTTCTTTATCCTCCTCTGAGAATAAATGCAACATGCCACCTATCAACTGACATCTCCATAGGGCACTAAATACTTCAAAAAGTCTGTGCAAAAGTATGATTGTCTTATGACTCACACAGCTGAGAAGGAGACCTGGACCCCCCTTAAATGTAAATAATTAATAGAAATTTATTGTACCTGCCCAGGGGTCATTGCCATAGGAAGCAAGCGACCTTGAATGACAGGTCAAATAGGTCTTTATACCCTATTTCTGCATCACAGCAAGCAGGAAGAGACACAGCAGCTGAATCATTGTGGTTAGCCTTGGGGCCGGGGGGGTGGGGGGGTGGGGGGGTGGGGGTGGGGAATTACATAGTGGGGGGGGGGCAGGGGCACTTAAAGCCTCTCCTCCCTCCGCACTTTCTTATCTCAAGTTTCTCCTAGTAGTTCTTCCCCTCCCTACACACTCCCTTATCTTCAAGCCTCTTCTCAAAGTTCTCCTCCCCACCCTGAAGGGGGCTGTGACTAATGGATTCAAAGGAAGCTGCTTTTCCAAGGGTAGGGGGCTTGGTTATCACAGTTGAGAGAAAAGCAACTTCACAGATAGAAACAGGCGGCCCATTCTTGATGACTCCTCAGTGGAACTTCCCAACCCTGGAGCTACATGGATGGCAACAAAGCCCCTGGCCCCATCTTTAAAACGATTTCTTTCCTGCAACCCATCTGGCCTAGATGGACATCTACTGTAGACATCAGTTTTATATATTATTTAGACCCTAAGTGGGTAGCTGATGAGTTCAGTGAAAACAGTGTCAATGAGTCGTATGTATAAGTGGTTCTTCATATCACATTTAAAGGTAAGAGATGAGAGGAGATGATGCCATGACTTCAAGAAACTGAGTGTATAATTAGCCTCATGAAGTGTACAACCTTCAGTGTTGTTAACTGCTGCAGAGAAGCATTCAGACAAAATAGTCCCTAAGTAGGGTATAGGCCCTGAGAGCCTGGAGGGAAGTGTAGAGGACCTCTGACCTCTCTTATTTGGAGCGGGCAATTCTCTGCTGATGCTTCTCTAACCGAACTTCTTGGTAGCCTTTAAAAGCAATTCTTAAAGCAACAATGGAATAGAAGTTATGTTAAAATGCAATAAAAATAAAGGTTAAAAGTTACAAAGTAGAAATAGAGGAGATTTTAAATAGAAGATGAAAGACTGGGGCCAATGAGCTGAAAGGTTACAAGCTTTTTTTGAAAAGATAAAAAAGGTTAAGATGAAAGGCTAAGGCCCATGAGATGAAACACGGAAAAGAATTGTGTAAATTTGATCAAGGGTTGAGCACAAAAGCACTTACAAATGAAAGCCCATGCCAAGAAAAGAAAACAATAAGAGAAAATACAGACTTTTAAAATGAAAAGGCCGAAAGCTGAGAGATTAAGGAGATAAGGGATAAACAGGGAAGGGGAAGGGAGAAAAAATGAGACGGGAAAAATCCCGCTAGAAGCAAACTGAGAGGAAGCTTGGATTTCAGAGGACATGGGTGTCAAGAGGCCGCATGGGGAGGCACTGGGGATAGGAGATTAGGAAGGACGCATCCCTGCCCGCCATTATCCAGATCCTGGAACCCCACCCAGGACCCACACAGAGCAGGGGCTCCCTCCTCACCGCATGGAACTAGGAGCATTAGGACCACCCTGTCCCCTTGTAACATTGTCAAGAAACTAGGCAAGTCACCCCTGGTCCCACTCCATCAGCCAACTTACCCAGTTCTCAGAGTCTGAAGGACCTGAGTTCACCTCCCAGATTGATTCCTTGTTGACTGTGTGACTTTGGACAAGTTACTCTCTCAACCTCTCTGAGTCCCAGGATCCCTCTCTGAGTTGTAACAGGATGGAGGGGCTAATGACGACCGGAGCACAAATAGTAGAACGCATCTTTGTCTCATTACCAATATTTTTATTACTTTGCTTCTAGAGACAGTCTAAGCAATTTCCTGCCACGTCTCCCATAACCCTCACACCTGACAATGGGACCACTTCCCTTCCCGGGGTCGGTCTCACCCCCCTCAGCTCCCACGTGTTCAGAGCGTTTCTAACTAGAAACTCAGAGTGTGTTTCTCACCAATAGCATCATTGAACATACTTTGTTCTTGCAGATCTCAAATCCTAGTGCTCTACAGGAAGAGGGTGGGCAGCTGGGAAGAAAACCCAGCCCAAGGGAGGTGGCCTTGATTTTCTTAAGCAAAGGGGGCTCAGAACTGCTAGCCAAGTCTTCTGCAGGATGAGGAAATACGGGCTTAACGATACTCCCTTCTTCACATTTCAGACTCGACGACATACGCACACTTTCTGTTCAATGCTTTTGATACGGACCACAATGGAGCTGTGAGTTTTGAGGTAAGTCTTGGGCCATTTTCACAGCATTTGACTTGAGACACTCAACAACCAAACTCAAATGTTTCTATTGCAAAGACTCAAGCAATTTCTATTTGAGTTTGGCCATTTGATCACTTTCTTTCCCCCCTGGAATGGCCAAGAAGCTCCCCTTATCTTTGGAAGGAAATGCACATGACGACCACGTTTACATCTGGCATTCTACATCTGCCTGTACACGGACGGTCCATTTCCTCAACTGTATCTGAACAACCCCAGAAGGCAAAGGATTTGACTGATATTTGTGGGCACCTGCTGTAGGCCGGTCCCTGGGGTAGGACTTGGAAACACAAAGACGATGAAGCCAAAGGCTATTCCATGGAAGGCCCAGAGAGTGGGGCAGCCAGGCAAGAAAATAAACATAGAAAAAATATTCTATTCACCAGCTTGGCAGTTTTACAAACACATTTCTTTTTTGATCACAAACTTTAGGTGATCTTAGCAGAAGTATGCAATTTTGTCATGAAGTAGTGTATATAAACATCTAGTAGAGCGAAATGTCTTAGATCGTTACATAGTTATATGTGTACACACACACACATACAGTGATGTCCTTCCTATGATTCAGGTGGCACAATGCAGGTCGCAGTCATAGGTTATATTTGATTCTAAATGTTGGGGACATAAACCACACACTAAGTCTGATCGGCTGCAAAGATGGGAGCCTTTGATTTTTGTTGGGAGAACTGTGCAAAAAAAAAAAAAAAATGTATCACTCACCTGCTTGCTTACACTCTGATCGGCTGCGTTTGGCTTCCTGCAGAATCGAATGCTGCATTACCTTCGTAATTCCCGTTCCTGTGTTTAGTGAACACCTATGCGTGTGCGTACGCAGACATATATGAAAATGAGGCAATTTGGGAGATGCATTTGGGGGGAGTGAGAGAGGATGCCTCTTACACGTGGGCAGAGATCTCAGGAAAGGCAGAGGGTGGAAGGGGACGAGGAAGGAAAAGGTGGCTAGCGGTGGCAGGAGGGCAGTGGCTGGAGCCTGCCCAGCGGGACTGAGGGACTGAGTTTGAAGGACAAGCAGGGCGGTGAGAATGGGGATCACTGCTGGTTCCACAGGTCTTGAAAGGCCCTGCCCCCGGTCAGTATCCCCCCATAGCTGGAGCAGCTCAGGAGGAGAAAGGCTCGGGATGGGATGGGAAGCAGTGGGCAGTGAGGCAGAGGCCAGGCAGAGGCGATCAGGCCTGGGAACCAAGGGAGAGCCCAGAAAGAAAAGAAAATAACGTGACCACGGAGAAGATAGAAGAGGAAATTCAGGAGCAGAGAGGGGATGCCAGGGAAGGCGGCCACAGCCACATGCTGACAAGCCACATGCAGTGTGCCCAGGAGCTTGGACTGCGCTCTAAGAGATGAGGAGTCCTTGAGGAATTTTTGGCAGGGATGTCAACGTCCCCAGCTATGTTCCTGGAAATACCAAGTGCAATTAACAGCTATTTATTCCAAGAGTCCAGATGGGAGCTGATGCTGAAAGCCTGAATTGCAGAGAGGGCATTTGAGGTGAAACAGGAAACGAGTTTGAAGGATATTAAAGTAAAGCTGGTAGAACTATATTGCAACAAAGTCTGTCATGCTTAAGAGAATCAAAGTTGATATGGCGACAGGCAGCCCGGTGGGTTCTAGGGCTTTGCGGAGTCAGGACGAGAAGGGAAGGGGCAGTCTTCTGCAGTGCCGCTCAGCTCAGCCACTGCTCCTCTCTTGCGCTTTGCCCTGTCCTCATGCAAACTGGACGGCACTAATAGAAAGGTGGACTCCCTAAATGTCACCCAGGGGTGTCACTGAGAAGAGACTAGAAGCCAGAAATGGCTGAGGAGATGGCAGGCACTGAGAAGCAGAGATGGACAGGTTTACCCCAGTGAGGAAGAGCAGTTAGCAGGGGACAGGGGATGACAGGGGAGTCTTCTAGGCAACAGTGTCCTGTGACATTTCTTCCTCTGCTAATGTCAACTTAAATCATCTGTGCTAACTGCATTTTACCAACAAGATTAATTCCAGGGCAAGCCTCAATTTTCCTATAACATAGAAGTTAAAGAATTTTTTTTTTTTTTTGAGACAGTCTCACTCTGTTGCCCTCAGTAGAGTACAATGGCAGCATAGCTCACAGCAACCTCAAACTTTTGACTGGGACTCAAGCAATCCTCTTGTCTTAGCCTCCCAAAGAGCTGGGACTACAGGTGCCTGACACAATGCCCAGCTGTTTTTCAGAGACGGAGTCTCCTTCTTGCTCAGGCTGGTCTCGAACTCCTGAGTTCTAGCAATCTACCTGCCTAGGCCTCCCAAAGTGCTAGGATTACAGACATGAGCCACAGCACCTGGCCTCAAATACAAAACTGGTTTGCAGATGAGGAAGGCAAATACTGATAGTTATTTCAATAGTTGATATTATTTATGTATCAGAAATAGAACACTGGTTTTCCCAAGGCCCATATTATAACCAATTTTACATGTAAATTTAGTCTGGTATTAATGATAGGGCACCGTGCATAAGGTTGCTTTTATAATATTTATGTAAAATACCGGTAATTGTGATGAACGTTGATTATAATTTGGAAAATTAGTTGTAATGGTTATACATGATATGCATGTTGGTAAAATGCCTTTCCTTTTAAAGGCCAACGAATGGCTAAATTAATAAAGGTTGAAGCAAAATAGAATTTAAAACTAAGCTATTACAGTTATTTTCTTCTAAATCAATTGCCTGCCCTGGAAAGTCCTTAGAGAACAGAAATGGTTAGGGATTAAACACTTCGAGGGTAGCTATAGCATTCTGGGAGGTATAGCAGAGAGACCATCTGATTCTACGATGAAGGAAAAACAGAAGTTTTCCACTTAATTTGCTTGAACTTGAAGGGCAGAATGACTAAGACAGGAGAGGCCTGGCATCTCGGTATGACAGATCTGTGCCACCAAGTGGCTCGAGGCCCTGGGATGAGTATTTAAATTCTCTGGACCTTAGTGCTCATGTCTGTGATACATCAGTAACCACAGAGCCCCCATGGGATAATGTCAGTTAAAGCTTTGGCTCTATGCCTGGTACCAAATATGTGCTCAATATTTATGAGATGTTAACCGTAGTCATTATTAGTTGGGGGATTTTTCAAACAAATCCAATTAATAATAACATCAATCGTGTCATCACCCAGTAATGCAACTACCTGCAAACTCTTCATTCTAAGCCATGGCAGTCTTGGATGGGCAGGTAAGGTCCCTGGCAGAAGGACCAGCATTGAGGCTCTCAGTAAAGATTTGGTAGATGAATAAAGTTTACCACTAAACAGGTACAGGTTATTATAAAGTCAAATCTCTGTGCCTTTTTCCTTCTTCTGCCTTCCTCATAAGAGAATGGAAACCAGAATTCAATGCAGACCCCTGCCCCTTACCATTTTTGTGCATTAGAGGATAAGTGTCACCTCCGTGCCCAGGGTAATTTGTGAAGTTACTCTCTGAGAGTTGTTGTCATCATCGTTATTTTAAACTGGCCGCTTTCTATTTGAGAGATTTCAATTACTGCTCCAAAAAGTGTAGAGGAAAAACCTTATAAGCCACTTTTAGTTACCCAGTTTTCTTTCACACAAAAATAGTCGTTCCTGCTTTGAAATTACTGTGTACTGATATCATCCCACAACCTAGAGAGGGCGGCTAAAGTCCACTGCTATCTTTGCATGTAAGTAGTTCCCAGATATATAATATTTAAGAGGCAGATATGAATTCGGTGTCAGCATGTGAATCAGAATACCTAGGGTGAAAGGAACAGGTCTGGGAAAGGGAGGAACATTTTTTCCAGACATCTGACCTTGTTTTTAAATGTGTAACTATATAAATGTTACCTATTTTAAAAACTGCACATTTTAAGGTATTGGGACAGAGGAAAAAAAACAAGTTACAAAATGATGGAATTTGGGAAAAAGAGAGAAAATGCAAATTCACCCAGAAGGCCACTGTTGGATTTTCCCTCTGCTTTTATTGTTCCCTGAAACTGGATTATGGACTCCAAATTCATCTGTATGGTTAACCTCGTTCTACAGAACAGCAACAGATAGATATGAATCGGATCAAGTTAACATGGCTAGTCTGTAATGCAACAAACAGCCTAACCAGGATATAAACTTAGGGCTCTATTTACTTAACTCTAACGGAGTTGATGCCCTTGCCAGGAACTTTTGTAAGTAGCCTAACTCTTTGGATCCTCATAAAACCCTTAAGCGGATACCATTGATATTATACATATATTTTACAGATAGGAAAACTGAGGCAAAACGTTGTTACATTCCCTAAAGACCCAAAGTTACTCAGTGATGTACTGGAATTTGAATCCAGGCGGTCTGGTTCCCAGCTTCCCGCTCTTAGCCACTGCCCACGTGTAAATTATAATTGGATCTCTAACTAATGACTACAATTGGGCTGGCTTTTATGGACAGCTGCACTTGTTAGCAAATCTTTTTATTGGAAGTATGTTAAATGTATGCTTATATTTTTTAAAATATGGTGTTTTATTGGGGGGAGGGTTGTTTGATTTTTTTTGTTTGAGACAGAATTTCATTCTGTTGCCTTGGGTAGAGTGCTATGATGTCATAGCTCACAGCAACCTTGAACTCTTATGCTCAAGGACTCCTCTTGCCTCAGCCTCCTGATTAGCTGGAACTACAGGCATCTACCATGATGCCTGGCTAGTTGTTTGTTTTTTTTTATTTTTAGTAGAAAGAGGGTCTTGCTCCTGCTCAGGCTGGTCTTAAACTCCTAAGCACAGCAGTCTGCCCTCTGCAGCCTCCCAGTGTGCTAGGATCATGGGTATGAGGCACTGCCCTCCCCCACCTTAAAATACGAGGTGATTAGATTCTTTTCAGCAAATAGTGTGGACTTGTAATGGAAGCCAACAGCGCTTAACACTCCAGGGTCTTGCTGTTCAGGTGTGCACTCTGATTCAATTTCTAGCGCCATAGTAGGTTGAATTCATAGCTCTCAATTAGAAAGTGTGACTGTTAAGACTAAGGAGTGGTTTCTACCTACAAAGCGCTCTGAGAAACAGATGAGCAAGGACTCATTAATCTGCTAAATAAATGATTCAAAATCTGGAGAGTTATACCCCTGGCTTCCATCATTTGAGGTAATGTTAATGGAGTTTGTTTTTGGTTGTCTAATAACGTCATATAAAATTGTTATTTTTTAATCTTCTGCTTTGTTTTAGGATTTCATCAAGGGTCTTTCCATTTTGCTCCGGGGGACAGTACAAGAAAAACTCAACTGGGCTTTTAATTTGTATGACATAAATAAAGACGGCTACATCACGAAAGAGGTAAGAAATGCCTCCCCAGCACGGCTGCGATTTGGACCGTTTTCATTTCCTAACTTTACAAGGTGAAACGATTGCAGTTGATTTGAAACTAGTTTTTCTTCAGGAAACCCAAAATATTTTATGTGCTGGTGGATGAGAGATATAATAAAAAATTCGGAATGAATAGGGATCGTTTATGGTCAATCTCCAAAGTAAACATACAACATAGGAGGATTGCACCCTTGCTTCCTACTGGGAGATTAATAAGTGTTGTGAGTGGAATAAAGACTGTGGTTGGAATCAGATGGAAGATCTAAACCATGGTGGAACATTTGGCCTGAAACTTGTTTCTCCCCACATCATGTGATCAGTAAGGAAATACAATTTTACAACCATATGGATTGTGGAATGTCTTGATGGAACGGTGGGATCTCCAAACACACTTTGAGGCAGACTATCTGAAAAGAAAAGCTCACACACCAGATTAAGACATTCATATCCAGGGTTTATTAAACCAAATTAGGCTGGCCCTGTGGTTCATACCTATAATCCTAGCATTCCGGCAGGCGGAGGTGAGTAGATTGCTTGAGCTCAGGAAATTAAGACCAGCCTGAGCAAGGGTGACACCGTCTCTACTAAAAATAAAAAACTAGCCAGGCATAGTGACCCACATCTGTAGTCCCAGCTACTGGGGAGGCTGAGGCAAGAGGATTGCTCAAGCCTAAGAGTTTGAGGTTGCTGTGAGCTGTGATGACATTGCACTCTACTGGGGGGCAAGAAAGTGAGACTGTTGTCTCAAAAAAAAAAAAGAAAGAAAATTAAAACACAGTGAAAAGCAAAGGGAAGAAGAAGGGTAGATTGATCACACCTATGGATTCTGGTTATCAAACCCATGTTAGAGAGGGCTGTCTGCTTGCTTTACTTACTGTATTCTTGGCTGTGCAGAAGATTTTTAGTTTGATCAGGTCCCAGTAGTGTATTTTTGATGTTGCTTCAATTGCCCAGGCGGGGGGGTCCCCCTCATAAAATTTTCACCCAGGCCGATTTCTTCAGGTATTTTCCCTACACTTTCTTCTAGCATTTTTATAGTTTCATGTCTTAACTTTAAATCTTTAATCCAGTGAGTCTACCTTAGTTAATGGTGATCACACGTATAGTAGAGTGCAAGTGGGGGGAGGGCCACACGCCCTGGACCTTGAGCATGTTCAGTGTTCCCGTGCCCTGTCTCTCTCTCTGCTTCCCTGTCCTTCTCTAGAGCTGAATTTTGAGCAAGGGGCCCCACAGTCGAAAGGCCCATAGCCAATGACAAGTAGTCATGGGTTTTGTTTCCTGAACAGCGGATCACGGGGCAGAAAGGTCATTACCCACTGGTGACTAGTACATGTTCACGTACGGGGAGCGTATCCTGCATGGTTAACGCTTCCCGTGTGGTCAGTACACTCTGAATATTTATTATCCAGATGCCCGAGCAATATCAAGTATTTCTTGGTCCTTCAATTCCCTTCTTTCTAGCCAGTTCTAGCCAGTTCATGTCTGGCAACTTCTTGCTATTTATCTATGCTCAAAACATCTAAAAGGTTTTACCTGTTTTATAAACTATAAACTACCTTATCATTTATAGCAGAATTGAATACCCTAGAAGTAATACCCTAGGCTTTTAATATAAAACAAGTATGAGACAATAAATCTGAATGTCTAAATAATTAGGTATTATTTTTACTCTCCTAAGAATGAAAATGACCAGGCAGAAACTAGATTTTGTTTTATTAGAAAATTGATAAAATATCAAGGTGTTTCTCAGGGTCAAATTTTTCATGGATTACTTCTTTAGGAAAAAAAATTGTTACATATTCTAACAAGCTTCCAGACTCACCAACTAATTTTAGTAAGTCTAGAAGAAGTTTATCTTATGCTCAATATATGGTGTGCTCAATATATGATATATTTCATTCTCAATAAATGGAAATTTGTTACCATCATATAGAACAAAGACCGTCTATGCAATGCCTATGGGAATCCCAATATTAAATGAGAGTATCTATTTCCTAATCATATTGGATACATGGAAACCTGCTTCATTTTGAAACCAAGATCAGAATTGGTTCTTACATTCTTATTCTGGTGCTTTTAAAGCAGAAAAGGATGTGTTCCCTTTTGCTTTGGGACAACCAAAAGTCGTCCAATGAAGAAGCAAAGGAAAATCAAAAATTTTAGATAAGTTGGAAAAACCCATCAATCTTCTGAGGTTGGTTTCTTCATACGTTGTGTGTAGCTTTACACGAGCATTTTTTACTTTCCAGGAGATGCTTGACATCATGAAAGCAATCTACGACATGATGGGGAAGTGCACATATCCTGTCCTCAAAGAAGACGCGCCCAGACAACATGTTGAAACATTTTTCCAGGTAGAAAAGAAAAGAAAAATCAAGGAGTCGTAAGAGCAAATTTCCTGATATTTGCAAAGCACCATGATGATTCAAAAGAATGCAAAGGAGAAGAATATTTGCCATCCTAGTAATCTACACATTTTATTTTGAATTTGACAGTGATAACTGCACTGATTGAACATTCCCTGTGTCCTAGATAGAACACTAAGCAATTCTCATGTTTCACAAGTTTTTTTCTTTTTATTCAATTCTTACAAGAACGTCCTGAGTGGAAATCCCCATTAGCCATATTTTATAGATGAGAAGAGTAAGGCCCTAACAGTGTCAGCAAGTCCCCTGAGCTTTGTCATATTTAGAAGGCAAGATTTTACTGGGGCAGAGAAACTCTGATCCTCACCACATTACTTTGAACAAGGAATAGTCTAAAAGGGTTGGCCACATTCTTCTAGGAAACTACTAGGTTTTGCCATGACGCAGTTCCTCCACATAAAACAAATGCTTGGGCTTCTCTTCAATAGCTTCAGCTAATTCGGTTCAGTTGTAAGAGTATCGAGGTTTAAGTCTGGGGTTGGGCGCAGTGGCTCACATCTGTAATTTCAGCACTCTGGGAGGCTGAGGCAAGTGGATAGCTTGAGCTCATGAGCTCAAGACCAGCCTGAGCAGAGCAAGACCCCCATCTGTTAAAATAGCTGGGTGTTATGACAGGTACCTGTTGTCCCAGCTACTTGGAGACTGAGACAAGGGGATCACCTGAGCCCAAGAGTTTGCTGTGAGCCATGACACCGTAGCACTCTACAAAGGGAGACTCTGTCTCAAAAAAAAAAAAAAAAGTCTGAATAACAGGTTTTGTTTTGTTCTTTTCTTCCTGAACAGAAAATGGACAAAAATAAAGATGGAGTCGTCACTATAGATGAGTTCATTGAAAGTTGCCAAAAAGTAAGTAACAAAAGTAAAAGGACTGTCTCTCTTGATTTCCTAATAACTAGAGTGAGTATGGCCAGCTGGCCACCAGGAACCGAGCAAGTATAAAGGTCATATGCCTAAGACCACCACTTTACAGCAGGAAGGATGAGCCCAGCACTCCAAACACAAGCAATAATTATGCCCTCATATCTCCATAGATTGAGAATTCCCCTACAGCCAAGTGTGAATCATAGGCCAAGATTATACCTGATTTCTAAGAGAAATATTTTAGTGTAAATGAACAAGAAATGGCTTTTGGGGCTTGGTGCTTGTAGCACAGTGGTTACGGTGCCAACCACATACATATACCCAGGCTGGTGGGTTCAAATGCAGCCCAAGCCTGCTGAACAACAATGACAACTGCAACCAAAAAACAGCCAGGCATTGTGGCAGGTGCCTGTAGTCCTAGCTACTTAGGCGGCTGAGACAAGAGAATTGCTTAAGCCCAAGAGTTTGAGGTTGCTGTGAGCTGTAACGCCACAGCACTGTATGGAGGGTAACAAAGTGAGACTCTGTCTCAAAAAGAAATGGCTTTTTGGCTAAACTCAGTAATGGTCTCCAGCAGCAAAAGATCTAGGGAAAATTTTCTCAGAAGAGAAACCTGGGTAGTTGCCTTTTATCTGGGAAACTGGGGTTAGCTTACTTAGAATTACTCAACTTCATGTGTGGGTAGAACCACAATTAAAAATGTTTAAGATAATCATGGACACAAAAAGTCTGTTGGTGCTTCAGCTTTTTGCTCTTCAACTTTCCTGATGCCTGCTTCTTTCCCAACTTAAATTTCGAGGTGGTCATCGTCTTTGAGAGAATTAACTTGGTGATAGCAAGAGATTTTGTTTCTAGCAGCAGAAGCCACTATTGGTTCACCCACCACTTGCCCTTCCCATCAACGGCTCACTGCCGTTCACATACAACTGGCAAGTGCTCCAAAGATACCCAAGGTCCCCTTGGCCCATTCCTAAGGAGTATGTATTAAACTGAAGGCAGCCACTGGGCAGTTTCTCCCAGCAAATCTTTTTTCTGGCCTTCATATAGATCTAACCATAATTATTAGTAGAGATAGAGAGATCTGATTGCTGCAAACCTTTTCCTCTTTCTTACTCCGCTAGCCTGCCTCCCAAGCCTCAATCTCCAGTCCTCAGGGAGCGCTGGCGTTAGTCCTGACATGCCCTGTTTCCTCACACCTGTATAAAAGTCACTATGATTTGGCCTGGGATCTGCCTGCCGGATTGCTCATTTTTCACTTTGACTCACCTCTGGGCCTCTCTCCTTTGGAAAATGGACATAATGGCCTTGACATTTGCAAACACTTACTATTTGAGCTTTTGGCACAGGCAGTTGTTGGGAGCAGTGACACTGGGGGGCACAATGGTGAACCTCTCCTAATCAGGACGCTCGGTGTTATTCCTGTTTCTCCCTTCCAGGATGAAAACATAATGCGCTCCATGCAGCTCTTCGAAAACGTGATTTAACTTGTCAGATAGATCCTCGATCCAACAGACAAATGTGAACTATTCTGCCACACTAAAGTTGGAGCTACCACTCTTAGCATAGATTACTGAGCTTTACACTGAAGCATATTATGCAAATAAGCTTTGTTTTAATATAAAGCAATCCCTTGAAGATTTGTTTTCCAGTTATAATAAATTTGCATCCTTTTCATAATGCCACTGAGTTCATGGAATGTTCTATCTCATTTCATACTCTGTGAATATTCAAGAGTAATAGAATCTGGCATCTAGTTTTGTTGATTCTTTTGCCATGGGACTATTCAGGCTGTCACTCTCCGTGATTTTAAAATATCGGTGGTTTTTGCTACTCATTTGTATGTATTCAGTCCTAAGGTTTTAAATGGCTTTCTAAAAGGTTGACATCTGAATTTAATTTCCAGAAATTAATTTTCCTGTTTGTATGCTATAATTCCATTTATATAATTTAAGCAAACAAGATGACCACCACTAAAAAAAGAACACATACTCCCAGTTTCTATGCATTGCCACCATCTGTTAAAGACATTATCTGCCATTTTTAAGAACATTTAACAATGGGTTGATCAACAGCTATCAGCCTATGCCTAATAAAACTTATTTTAGTAAGCATGTCTTGATTTTCCGTAATACAAATTACAGTGAAGGCCTATGTTCACATATATAATTTGGGATTGGTTCAGTCTTACAGGCTGTTTTCTGTTGTGTCACTAAGTGAAAGCTTAGAGGGCATGAAACAAAGCAAGGGTGTTTACAAATATCTGCCCAGGGTCAGGGCACCTGTCCCACAGTGCACAGTAATGCTTGATAACAAGTAACCCTTGACAGCCATGAAGGGCAACTCCATCCCCCTTCCCTGATGTCCATACAGCATGTTTATATGTCAAGCTATTCAGGGACAAAGAGACCTTGGCTGTCCCAATGCCTACTAGCAACAAACAGCAAGTATAATACTCTCTGAAAGTACCAGTGACTCACTTACATTACCAAGACTTAGTAGACGAGTGTAGGTGCTGGACAACGCAGCTTGGTTTATGACGTTATGATTTAGCTCATCATAAAACTCCAACAATCCAGATTCTAATGATCCTCAGCAAGACTACACAGTTGCCACGTTACTGAAAATTCACACACCTTCTCTGTTCTGTAGAAACACCACCTAGACGGAGAGGCTACAGGAGGAGGAGATTTGCAACAATAAATCAGGTATCTATTCTGGTGTAGAGATAGGATGTTGAACGCTGCCCTGCTATCACCAGTGTAGACATTAAGAGTAGTACAATACCTGTACACTGAAATCTGCCATCACGTGTTTGTGTAAACTCAATGTGCACATTTTGTATTTCGAAAAGAAAAAATAAAAGCAAAATAAAATGTTTATAACTCTACTGTCTGTTATAGATCTTTATTCTAACAAATTTTGCAATTATCAGATTAAGTACATTATTTTTTTCTTAGGACGTTTTTAAGATTGTATACATCTTTGGATGGTGCTAAGTAAAAGGAACAGTAAGGCTACAGCACAGGCAGCTGTGCAGCCAGTGTGACCTGAGGCTCAGACAAGGCAGTAGTGACCGGAGCAAAAGGAGCACCAGACACAGGGCCCAGGCAGCACACACATGCTGGGTAGGAGCATTTCTGCACTAAGACTCTTCAGAGATTAGGAAGGGCATTCCTTCATGTTTCTGGGGTACAAGGTTGTTGCTAAGAGTGATCTCTCATCCCAGTCCTTTCCAAGTATTCACCTGCTTTGGATTTGGTGGGGCTACTTTTCTTGCCCATAAGATGACAGAAGGCCTTACTCCTGTTCTCTGTCTCTCTCCCTCTATTCCTCTTTGGCAGAGTAATCTATAGTTAGCTTCCCCTACATCAAATTCTGAGCTACCTTGTAAATTATGTCTTAAAGTTATTCTAAAAAAAAACCAACTGTTAAATCTGTTAAATATAAGAAAGCAAAACAAAATCACTAAATATGTCTTAAGTTTTAAGATTTAATTTCTGAACATCTTTATGTGTCTATCCGTATTTATGACTACGAAATGCAAAAATAACATTTACTTAAATACGCTTAACCCCTCAAGTTTAGGTAGTTTTAAAAAGTTGTAATAACAACATATTTGTAATAGAATTTACAGTTGAAAACAATTTCTTAAACTAGAATACTGTGGAATGAAATTTTTCCAAGCAGTCTACATTATAAAACACATTATTTACAACCAATTATTTAATAGTGTATTCACAAATGTTTGTGCACTATTTTAAATTTCTATAGCACTGATAAATATAAAAGCCAAGAAATGACAAAACATCTACAAAAGTGCACAGCTACAAACTGATTAAACGAAAAGGTACAAGATAATAAATACAAACATATCCTGCGAACACAACAATGGCTCTTCAAACAAACGACAAAAATAGAAAAAATAAACCCCACAAAATCTTACTATTGTAGAACTTCTTTCCTTTATTAACTGTTCATCCTTGTTGAAGAATAACTTTTGCTATGATCCAGTGGACACTCTTCTTACCTAGTAAATAATGAATGGTGGCTGTGATCTACAGTAGAGTACAAGGAGCTGTCAGAAGGAAGGTCCCACGGCTCCCCTGTCGGTGTCTGACACAAGCCCCAGGTAGTGAGATGATTTTCCTTGGCTCCCTTCTTCAACAGCAAATGGAACAATATGTTGGAATTTTAGATTTGATGATGATAAGGCTTCCCTGTCAACAGAAAAAAAAATTGGCATTATCAGTAATATGCAGAGAGTTCCCCTAGTAGGCATGATATTTGCAGCTACACACCTAAAAAGTGTCTAAAACTCAAAATGAACAAAAAGGGATGAGAAAAAAATGATGGAATAAGGCACAGCTTTCTCTAGGTTAAATGAAATATAGGTTTTGGTGATTTTTTTTAAAGTATCTAACTAAAATAGTCATTAGAAGCCAGACTACCAATATTTAAATTCAGCTTCTACCAGTCACGTCCTTAACCAAACCCGGTCTAACTATTTCTCTGGACCTCAGTTTCTTGATAATAACAAAATCTACCTCTGAAGAGTCTGGAGATTAAAGGAGTTTAATGTCTGAAAGCACTCAGCAGAGACCGTCCACGCGGTCAGTTCTCACATACTACAAAGACTGAGACAAGTGTGTGTATGTGTCTTTCTCAAGACTAACAAATGCACATATCACTAGAAAAAAATCAGGCTAAGAATGAACTGAGTTCAATTTAAGGCGGGCAGTGCAAAAATCAGCACTCAGAAAGTAATACAGTGATTGTCGTAACATTTTTGTTCCTCAGAGGTTAAGTGTATGGTTGTGATATACACAAACCCTAAGAAATGTGCAGCAAAGCTTTTTAAAGATATATTTTTACTTTAGAGAAAAAGAAATACAGAAGTTTTTAAGTTGCTAGAAGAGAAAGAAGGGTATTCATTAATTTTACAAAAGATTACAAAATGCCAAAGAAGGCACAATAATCATTAGGGCAAGAGAAAGTCTCTGATGTGTAATTGCAATAAAAAATTTTACTACTTTTTTATTATTAAAATATTATGTAGGGCATAAAGAGGGAACAAGAAGAGGAAAAAGAAGAAAACAAACATGCTGACTGCCATTATAACTACAAAACCTTTTTTAAAAATTCTTATTAGCAAGGCTCAAAGCTAATGAGATTGAGTGGGTCTAAAAAAAAAAATTCACTATTTCTGGGATTATACCTTCTATATTCCCTTTCCAGATCTTCTGTGGGCTATTTCTAATCTTTATCTATATACAAAATAATCCCTATTCCCACACATAGCTCCGCAAAATGTGACATCTGGGCATGTCCCCTTTCTACCTGTCTCATTTCCTGTATTGCTCCAAAGGATATGGACAATCACCTTTGCAGACAGAAAGTTGTGCCATCATTATTTAGCATCTATTCGCTTTTCCCAGAGGAAGAAAGGGCAAACACATTGCATCAAATTTTGAGAGCAGAAAGCACATTTCTGCTGAGGAGGGAACACGGGATTAACCAGTGAAGGGTTCTGCAATCTCCTCAACAAGGAGTCTGAATGCCAATTCTCAGCTCAGGACCAACACAACAAAGAGAATCATTACCCAGCAGGCTTAGGGACTCCTATCAACTTTAAGCATTCATCATGGGAAGAATATAATCAACACAAAAAGTCACTAAAATTGGTCAATTAGGGCATTAAGGCAAAACATAAATTGTCTGTCATTTTTAAATTGCATACAATCACACAGATTTTCTTATGATTAATTCCTTTAGAAAGCACCTAGAATGAAACTAAGTTCTGCAATGGTAAGATAATCACATGCAATTCTATCACTAACACATGATTAAATGCAACGTCCCAAAACAAGAATCCTTTATAGAAATACAGGGTGTCCACAAAGTCTACATACAATTTAAAATAAACAGACTTTATGGACACCCTGTATTTTCAGATTAAATAACCTGAATACTTCTTACGAGTGATAAAAATTCAATTAACCTAATGATTTGAAACAATATAGCAATGAAATTCCCCATATTCTTGCCCCTTGAAAAATTAGAATAATCAGCTGAACTATTCTGGAGTGTGTGCGTAATGTTGTGCTATGAATTCATCTGCAGACAAGATGGTGCAGTCATTGGGTATTCATTCAATCTTTCATTAAAAATGGATTCTAAATTTTGAGGCATAAAAGATGAAAAGGAAAAATGTATCTCTCTTAGTGAGTTTTAAGTTAATCCTTTGGTTTTATGAGTTTACCAACAGTCAAAACAAAAATATCTGAAGTGCTTTAAAGAAAAAAAAAAACACCTAACAGTGTACCACACAGACTGCCAGGTAGTGAGTATCATGAAAGTTTAAAAGCTTTGTATTTCTGCAACCTGGGTCTGAGTCCCAGTGCTTGAAAATGGTGACCTGGTCAAGATAGAAATTCTGAGCTATAAAATGAAAAGAACAGTATCAACTTCACACAGCTACTTAACTTGTAGTTAAAATTACATTTTTAAATGAAATAGTGTATATATGTTAAATATACAGTCAAATTTTGTATTATGACTAAAAGTAAAAAAGAAAAAACCATGACTTAAGGAATAATGTTCTACTTACGCTCCCACCATGCTGCTCTAGCTTCTGTAAGGCACTGGTGATGGGCTCTTTGAATTTCTTGTCCATTAGTCTCTTGGAAAGCTTTTAAAGTAAGATTGGAAGCAAAAGGAAATGATTTGGAAAAGTAACAATGTTCATCATTTACCTAAGTGAAATTTCATAAATTTTTCTTAATTTAGCTTTCAATTTATTTTTATTTCAAGTAATACTATAACTGCAGACCCTGCCCAAACCAGGCCTCCTCTGTGGATAACAAAATGGCAAGTCACAACAGAGCTAAAAACTGCACATAATGCAGCCCTGCACGCACAATAGAAAAAGCTCTGAAGTTTGGTGACACACGGAACAAATGATTCTTTCCCTCTGAGCCAAGACCAGGATACGACCAGAACCTGAATGCTGGAACTCTTTCATAAGTAAGAAGCCCAGAAGATGTAAGGCTACAATCCATAAATATTCAAATTTGAAGCCTTCCAATCAGAGCCTGCCAAAACAACATTCCTAAATCCTTTCCCTTGCCCTCCAAGCCCATAAACCTGCCACTGGACCCTAATTGGGGAAACAGATTGAGGTCTGCTCCTATCTCCCTGCTGACCACTTTTGCAATCAAGCTAATAAAGCTTTTCTTTCTCAAAAGCTGGTGCCACATAGTATTGACTTCTGTGTATAGCGACTCCGTTTGCTCGATAACAATAGGAATCCAATAAAATCTGCTACATAATGCCATCTGGAGTTGAGTTTTCTATGAAATGCATACTTTTCCATTCTGTAGCAAGCATTTAGAGCACTACGTTAGAAAGTTAAGTCTCTGAAACATGTACTTTCCCGCATTAAAAAAGAAAGAAAGGACAAAGAACACAGCATTTATGTGAATAATCCAGTAACAGTGACAGGGAAAAGAATCAAACCAGAAACCACAAGACCGCCAATCCGCATACTTCCTCAATGGGCCTCAACTGGAAAGGCAGTCACGATCAAAACACAGGCCTCAGCTCTGAACTACAGAACAATCCAGGCAAAGACCCCAGCTGTGGATGGTCCTGGCCCGAACTTTAATGTTTCTGGCAGTGAGCAGTACAGGATTACACTTGCTCAAACAAAGTCTGGCCCTTCCCCTTAGCTCACAGATGACAACTTCTAGACTCTCTGAACATCCTGCCAGATAAGCCTATCTGTGTTAGCCTGGGGCCTTTGGGCCACACAAGACACTCTGCACTAAGAATGTGATTTATGTTGGGGCCTCAGGATGCAGGGTATCAGCTCGACTGACTTCTGGAGAAGCTGTAAGTCAACTGCGCAGCCTCACAGTTAGGCATGCCAGGCAGACCACAATAAAAATCCAGGGTTCTGGAGCTCCAGTGAACTTTTCCAGCTGGCAATGCTCCCAGCACGTTAGCACACACTGTCACCAAAAGACGTGAGCACTGTCCACACAACTCCACTGGGAGGGGACGACAGGAAGCTCCACACCTCCCTCCCCAGACACACTGCTGCACCTCTGACCTTTGGCTGATTTTAATCTTTATCTTTTAGAACCAATAAACTCTAACAGTGAATAACACTTTTTCTGAGTCCCACGAGTCTTTCTTGCAAATTGTTAAACCTAAGGGTAGTCTCGGGACACCCCCGTGTATATTAGACACATTCATATTGGGAAGAGTTTCTCCTGCAATGCAATTTACAGAGTCACTAAAAACTCACAATTAAAAACACACAAAAAAAGATGAAAAACATGGCCTTAATAAAACGTAAGAGAGGTGTGAGCATTGCTCTCAATTCACAGCTAGTCAGCATAATACCATAATGCCATTATTATGTTCATTAATTCTTTTCATTCAACTTTTTAAAACTTTTTATTACAACCCTAACCTTTGCTCATGTAGGCATTTTCCATTAAAAAATTATTAAAGAGAACGCGTTCATTAGTAAAATGTTTCGTTAATGACTAGGTTTGATCTTTCTATTTTTTTGGTTAGGATGATGAGGTGTTTTTAAGGTTCTGAGTTATTTCAAAGTTATTTCAAAATAATCTGAAGCCATCAAAACATGAAGAGATACGGATGGTTCATGTACACACACACAACCACTCTGTAATCCTGCGGTACTTACACTGGTAAGCAGATGCTTCAGATGGTCATTTAAACAAGGGCCAACAATGACACTTAACTGTACCAGGGCGTTCAATCCTCTTTCAAACACGTCATCATCTGAATGCACCTGCAGGGTTATTGAGTTGGGAGCGTAGAGGTAATGGGGAAAAGCAAAGGGAAGAGAGAATGAGTTAGAGAAAAGGGCGAGCAGGTAGGGAAAAGAATGAGATTAAACTTGAAATCAGAAGATAATCAGTAATGCACAGAATGTAAAACATAATCCTCAATGCAGGACATTTAGAAACAGAAGACAAATTTTCAATCAGACTGAGCATTAGTTCAAATATATCTGGCATACAGGAAGGATAATTTGAGGTTCATTACTTTCTCTAATTACTCAAGATGTCCCTTTTTCCTTCAGTGACTGCTCTAAAGCTATTTTCAAGGATATAATCACCTTGCACCGATTAACAGTGCTGTAATTCTGCATATATCTCTAAACCACAGGTAAAGGACTAATTTGCAAATAGTATGAAAAGAAAAACAGGCATAAAATACTTTAAATATATTATAGTTTTCTTTTCCATTATGTATTTTGAAATAGAAAGCACAATGCAATAAATGACGTACCAGAGCTGCCCTTAGCACAGGGATCAGTCTCGGGAGCAAAGGCACAGCTTTTTCTGGAGCACCACTGACCAGAAGTAATTCTCTAAAGCCTTCCTTTGACACAAAGGTATATGGGTGTTTAGTCTCTCTCAGACCCTGCCAAAAACAAAATCCAAACAAATTTAAAAAAAAAAGTTTGTTATGCTAATAACAGAAAAATTAAATCCTTACTAGTTTAAGAAAAAATTCAAAATTTGATCATTACTGTTTTCCTAATCATGAGACACAAGTACAATTTCAGCAATTCCAATTTCATTGAAAAAATGTGAAACAAAGAACATATGGTGGTCCCTCTGTATGTGAGATTGGTTCCAGTCCCCATGGATATTAAAGTCTGTGGATGTGCAAGTCCTTTATATAAAATGGCATAACCCATGCGCATACTCTGCTGTGCTTTAAATGTCTCTAGACTACTTATAATACCTAATACAATGCAAATGCTATAAAGTAGTTGTTACACCATCATTTGCATTACTTTTATTGTATTTTTATGGTCTCTTTTGTAAAACAGTTTTGATCTATATTTGGCTGAATCTACAAATGTGGAATCCACAAAAATGGAGGATTCTGACTCTATCCACAGAAAGGAAAGGAAGGTGAAAGAAGAAAATAATAAAAGAATGGGAAAAAAGAAGGGAGAGATCACAAAAAATGAAGTGAAGAAGAAAAAGTAGGAGGGAAGAAAAAAGCAGAAACCAAAGGGGAAAAAAAGGAAGGTAAATAAAAACAGGGAAAAATGGAGGGAAAAACCTTCATTAGAATAATAAAACAAGCTGATGTGCTCTCCTACAGTCTGAAAGCACACAAATCAGTCTAAACTGAGTTTACAGACACTACTTTGTGAATGCACAACTACTGGATTCCTGCACAACTACTGGATTCCCTGCACAACTACTGGATTCCTGCACAACTACTGGATTCCCTGCACAACTACTGGATTCCCTGCACAACTACTGGATTCCCTGCACAACTACTGGATTCCCTGCATAACTACTGGATTCCTGCACAACTACTGGATTCCCTGCATAACTACTGGATTCCTGCACAACTACTGGATTCCCCGCACAACTACTGGATTCCCTGCACAACTACTGGATTCCTGCATAACTACTGGATTCCCTGCACAACTACTGGATTCCCCGCATAACTACTGGATTCCCTGCATTTACTGCGATTTGAAACTTACTCAATGAGTTTCTAAAGTATATTTCCTTCATATTTCAATATTTTATACTGAGATATTTAGAAGGCAAATATTGTACCGTATGCAAAAAAGCACTGCAAATTTTTCAATATCATTTTTAACCTTGGAATGAAATATAAAAATACAAAAAAAAGACTTGTGGACATTATTTCTTGTTTTCACCCTAAATGCATCAGAAGCAACTGCTACTCTTTTATGATTGAACCAACCACTGAGCGTCAAGATAAAAGAGCCATCTAACTTTTCCTGAAAAGATAAAGCAAAATGAAATCAGCACTAGCAAACTCTTTAAGTCTGCGAAGTAAATAAGTACTGACTGTGAAATCTGCAAAGTACAGAAGTGTTTACTGTGAAGTCAGGAGTAGAATCAGCTGCACAGTGATCTCAGACACGCTCGTTCTGAACCCATTCGTCCCTGAGACCGGACTGCCTGCAACAGTGACCAAATAGTTCCTCTCCTCGGTGCCATCGTGCTTTCAGAACCATGCTGCCCAACACATGGGCGTCGAACGGGATTTACCCACAAAATAACACATAATGCAGTTTTAAAATAGTTTTTCCCATAAAGATGACAGACAGATGGCATATTTACCTCAGCTAAAGTAATGAGAAGAGGATCAAATGGAAGATTTTCAGGAGGACATTCCCACTGTAATCTGTGTTTTACTGACCCATGTATCAATCTAAAATACAAAAGTCAAAGCAACAGGAAAATGTAATCCCAATCACATATTAAAACAAAATCAGCTGACACACATACTTTTTGTAGAGTATAGCTATATCCAGACTGTCTTGTAACATGCAGGGAATACTGTGACTTCAAAAGATACTACAAGGACATTTGACCAGGCAATGCGACCGATGGTCACTCTTCCAGCAAAACTGTCAGGTAACCCCACATGTGTCAGGTCTACGGTTTTGGTTCTGAAACACGTTGCTATCTCTGAACATTAATACAAATGTTCCAGGTGATAGCTTTCAGTCATAAATTACAACACAACAGGTAACCTACAGAAAATGAAAAATGTAATCAAAATGTAAGAAGAAAAAAATGTTCTATAAGGAACACTGCTTCCAGACACTGAGAAAGCAGAACAGATTTTATCCCAGGTTGGATAAGTTTTATATATGAAAACACCTGAGAAATGACCATCACATCAGAGAACCTACTCATCACATCGAATGTTTCCTCCTGTCCCTTTGGGAGGCTCTTGACTTCTCGACTCCTCTTACAGACTTATTTTCATAATATCAAGATGTCTCTGTGACACTGTTTTTACATTTTTGCAACAATAAATTGCTGAGGGGGGTTGTTAAGAACTTTAGAATAGGGCTTCAATTCAGGATAGAAACGTAAAATATTGTTAACAATCAACTGAAGGATTTTTCTTGAGCTGCTTGTTCACCCCAAATCTGAACACACCACTTAAACCCTACATTTCTTAAATTTGGGTTGGGGGGGCAGGAAGCTGTGATTATTTTTTCCACAACGAAAATAAATTTTTCTATTGTCTAGAATCAGCTAAAATTGGACAATACTGTGAAGAATTAAATGCTTCTCAGTAATAAATCTTAAAATGATATCACACAATTAGTAATCTACATTGTTTTCTTTAAAATAGCTCTTGTATCTGACTAGAAAGGTGGCTAAAATCATACTAGAAACAAAAACAATATGTCCTTAACAAGAAATATAAACATTTTTAACTAAGTTCAAGCTTTCACTTTACCAACAAAAGAGGATTTTTTCTAGTTTCAACTTGCTCAAGCCCGTGAATGCTGAAACTGATTAAAAATGGCTCATTCAATTTCTTAAATTACTTGGCTTTTACTTATCAGCTATCTGGGTAATTACACATGGATTTTCAAATTAAAGTGGTTTTCTCTAACCATGTCCAGGGGCCTATAAGTAAATAAGTCCCCTTTACTTCAACCTCACTAATAAATAAAAATTTCAATACATTGAATATCGTATTGACTTCACACAATTATTTTGACTAACATGGCCAGGCCAGGCCGGAGTCGTACTGCATTTACCTGCACGGAATACCTCCCTTAGAGTAAATGGCCGCAAAAGCAGAAGGGGCTCGGGATTGTTCAGCAAACTGAAATTAAAAAATGAAAAGATTACCATTCCTCACCCTTATGACAACCAATCACTTTTAATCTTGCTTTTCTCAGGTAA
Source organism: Galago senegalensis (assembly GCA_963575145.1). NCBI lineage: Eukaryota > Metazoa > Chordata > Mammalia > Primates > Galagidae > Galago > Galago senegalensis. The sequence goes on along the minus strand of CAUYTI010103893.1, from coordinate 14,555 downwards.
AATCCTTAAATTATCCCAAGACCTCCCTTAATTTTTACTAAAACTTAAGATGGGGTCCATGAAACATTATTAACCGAAAAAGTTTTTCTTTTAAAAAGAAGAAAAAGAATTAAAGTATCACCACCATAAACTCTCTCAGCTAAATACAATATAAGAAAAAAGTGGTCGCAGGCAGCACCTGTGGCTCAAAGGAGTAGGCCAAAAACTGCAAAAAAAAAAAAGAAAAAAGTGGTAGCAAGGAGGTATCAGGGCCTTCTTCAGATATTCAATTTCCTTGACACTGTGCTTCTTTATAGAAAGAGGCAAAGAAACACAGGTGCTCAAACTATTTTTCATTTTTCTTTTATAAATTCAGACCCTCTTTCTGCCCTCCCGTAGTCCACTGAATCCTTGCATAACTGTCTGCCATAAAAGTCAGCCCGGAGCCTCAGTCACTCTCACTGTCCCTCTTCACTATCATTCTACCCTACCAAATGTGCCCACCGTCCAGCAAGGCCTGACGGTGTCACACAGATGAGTTTCCTTCTGGATAATTCACTATTTACACACTTATACTTTACGCACTTTCGTGTGCATAAATGTCATGTTTATTAAATCTGATCATATGTAGTGAGAGGACAAAAGGCAGCTAGTACTAGAGTTAGGATTTCGGGTGGAGCTAATCTGTAGAACATAGAGGACTGGTCAGAGACCTTTATGCAACTACAAAAGCACGTAAATCATCTATGGCAACTAAATACAAGTTTATTCATTTATTAGGAAGTAAAACAACATACTAAATAAAAAGTAAAGCTGATATGCAATTTATTTTAAGTACCACAATGCTCATCAATGAATGTGACAGGAAATACCCAAACTGGGTGCCCCCTTCTCAGCCCCACACTCGCTCACACTCACATGTGGTCAGCTCGGTTCTTCAGTCATGATTACTACATGCCCTTCCTTCATCCTTAGCTCAAAACTGGCCGAGGAAAAACTCGAGACAGCATTCAGAAGGGTTCAACAGTGCGCTAAATGCCTATTACTTTGAAAAATCTACTGACTTAGGAACCATTTTGGACCTACCGGGTTAATTGTTTTAGGGTTAAGTTTATCACTTGGTCGAGGATGAAGTTTTCTTGTAGACTCTGGTGAACTGGTTGATGAGGAGGGTTTGCTTTGCTGAATTACAGTCTTGTGTTTTATTTGTGCACTTGACAATGACCGTTGATCACAGTTACCTGGACAAAACAGAAAATCAACAAAAAGAGGTGAAAGCAACGAATTTCACCCTGCACTTATCTCTACACAGAATGCGTCATTAACAAACTTCTCTTCTCTTAACAAGAAATTATTATTTTGTTTCTGTACCTGTTATTCTGTTTCTCAGCTGTGTACTCCCAGGATACTCTGATTTCTGCATTGCCTCCCTTTTACTCCTACAGAGAAATGAAACTTGATTTCAAAATTTATTTGGAGGAGTATTCATTATCAATAGAAAGCCATTTATGGGCTTAGGCAGATTATTTAACCTCCTACACATCGAATGACTGACCCATTAAAAGGAGGAATAATACGAGTCTATCAAGGCCGTTCTGGAGGAGCAGATAAGCTGCTCTGACAGGTAAAGCTGCTCCCTCACTCAACAGGGGCTCACTTCCCCTCCTGACCTACTGCCTTTCTGCTAAGGGGAGGACTCTAGTTCATACGCCGAGATTTCGTGCTTAAATCAATTTCTAGACTTGTATCTCTAAGAAGAAAAATATACATACATACAAGTACACACATTCGCTCAGACACACCCAGACTCACATATCCAACTGCTGCTGGTATTTTGGGTCTAACTCCATTCCCAGCGTCCATGCAGCCTGTCCACATCTTCTCAGTTTCTCAAATGCCCATGTCGACAGCGCCCTGTTTGCACTGCTTCCCGCTCCTTTCTTCTTGATTACTCTCTCACTTCCTTAACACTGTAGTTATCATTACACAGTTATGATATTATACAGCTGACTCCCCCTCAACTACAGTGTAAGGTAATCCCTAAGCCTTAGGGCCTAAGGGAATAGGGGGCAGGTGAAGGGCAGGCAAGGGGCAGGCGAGGGGCAGGTGAGGGGCAGGTGAAGGGCAGGTGAAGTCCTCTTCCACTTCCAAATGACAGCTTTTCAAATATTTGAGAACACTGACTCTTAACTCCTTTGTTTTCAAAATTCACAGTGTATATAGGATCAACTCTGATATTTTCTCTAAAAATTCCTCACGAGATGATTTTAATCTACTTGACAAATTAAAAATCTTCAAAAGGAGAACACAGTTCTACTTAATAAAATTTAGCCAGATGATACAGGGTATCTATACTTTATTGACACCCTGTATTTCCAAGATAATGCCCAGACCAAAATCTGGTATAAGGCAAAGGTAAACTTAAACATAAGACTGCTTCTGAACACAGATAATCTTCATTTCAGGTTTCCTGATTTAATACCTTGACCTCGTTTTCTTATCTCACTATAAGCAAATGATTTACTTCCCAATATCAGACTTCCCCTTCAGCTCCAAGGTATTTTCTAGTACTATATTAATTAAAATCTCATCAGATTTGTAAGATAATATTCCAAAATAAGCTAAGACAAGCTTTAAATACGTTAACCTAGTATCATACGTCTATGACCAACCCACAGAGATTTACTACTGTGTCTGACCTCTGTTTTGAGACACTCCTGGAAGGAGGATCATACAAGTTTCTGTTGAAAAGAAACAAACCCATGCGCCAGTTCCTTCTTTCTACAACTGTGGACAATTATAGGAACTACTCCACAGAAATGATGAAGTCCAATAGAAATACATCTAAGATGATATTTATACGATGGCTGGCATATGGTAAGGGTTCTATGAGGTTTAGCTACAATTATTTTGTTTACAATGGTACAAAGTGGTTTTTTAAGTATTAGTATTAACAATGTAATATGGTCAGTTTGACTAAATATTCCCTTCTTTTCAAAAAATTTGGATTAACACTTTGGGTTAGATCAATTTGAAGATCAGTTTAAATTCAATTTCTTTTGATCATCAAGTCAACTGTAATAGCTCTCATTAATAAGAGAGAGGACTATAAACCTAAGAAGTTCATAGTTAGCCACATCAAATATGATACATTTCTCAGTACTACCAACCAATTCTGCAGACGTTTTTGACAGAATTTTACAGCTTACTTTCTCTGTATCAAAAAGTTATTCCTGTAATTTACCAATGGAAAAGTACTGCATTGTATTTTGAAAATGTTAAAAAAAAAAGTCACCAAAACTCTTCATTTGAAAGACATTTAAATTATAAACATGGTAGAAAACTTAGCTATCAAATTCCCTATGTATGCAGGACAGTTTTGTTTTGTTTGAGGCAGAGTCTCACTTTGTCACCGTCAGGAGCGTGCCCTGGCGTCACAGCTCACAGCAACCTCAAACTCTTGGGTTCAAGTGATTCTCTTGTCTCAGCCTCCCAAGTAGCTGGGACTACAGGCGTCCTCCACAAAGCCTGGCTATTTTTAGAGACTAGGTCTCACTCTGGCTCAGGCTGATTTCAAACTCATGAGCTCAGGTAATACACCCTCCTCAGCTTCCCAGACTGCTGGGATTACAGGCGTGAATCACTGTGCCCAGCCTTGAAGATAATTTTTAGGTGCAATATAGTTACATGATTCTCAGCAACAAAGGCATGCAATGGTACAAACATATCTGTGTCCACTTCAAAACATTGAGTATTTTTTTTTCCCAATTACTTTTTCACCTGTTAAAATTATTCCTTTCTACCTTGAGGACAAATTACAGTCACCCTTCTGTTTTGCTGTGTGTTGTGTTATCTGAGAATACTGCAGAGGTACACACGTTTTAGTTACATGGATTGACAGTCGGCCTTCTTGATCTCTAAATTCTGCATGGGTAGATTCCCCTAAACAAAAATACTAAGGGAGAACCAACCGGGGGAGTCTCCTATCAATTTTGGTATCTGCCTAGAAAACAAGGCACAGGAGGTGTGTTGGAACCAATCTCTATTGAATACTAAGTGACAATTGTAAGTGTGCTTAATTTTTAAAAATATCAACCTAGTAGCATACCAGTGACAAGCCTGGAGGAAACATGAGTTACTTGTGGAAGAAAATGCTTAATGCATTTTGCCTTCAACAACTTTTTGAGTGTTTTATCAGTAAATACCATGTGGAGAATGGCATAAATGGATTCCATGATGGGGAGAAGTGTTAACTTCTCTGTTAACAACTGTCAAAAACAATTGTCATAAACATTACATTACCAAGGTCATCCCTCATTCTATTACAAAGCAATACTAAGATTCTAATTAGACACTATAACCTATAAACCCACTTAACCTGAAATACCTGAACTATGTGACAATATTATAAGGTGTCCGGATTTTAACATTGGTAAAGCGGGACACCATTGATGGGGGCGGGGCCTGGGGGGCAAGGCCTGACAACAATGCAAACTTTGATAAGCAGTTCTCAATTATCAGTTCTCAACAATGATTTGTTATTATTAAAGTTTAACAGTATGAAATTAACAAAAATAATATAAAACTCATATCCTGGCGAAATAGCCACATGGCAGCCGAAAACCCTATATTCCCTTCCCGTTCTCCCACGTTCCCTAGCTTGTCCTGCATTCTTTCCAAAAATCGGGACTTTTTAAAAACACCGCAGGACGTGGGACAAATTGTTAAAAATCGGGACTGTCCTGCCAAAAGCGGGACGTCTGGTCACCTTACTGGTGGGGGGGGGGAGCTACTTATTTGTTCCAGACAGTTTGGCTCCTTCTGAGCTAACTGTCCTTGCCTAGAAGCAAGGGAGGGAGCTACTTCTGATATGGATTCCACTTGGGCAACTTTGCCCAGGAGGGGAGTAGGGAATTTACATTAGCCTTTTCATTTCCAAATGAAGTTACATTAACCTCTTCATTCCCAAATGGAGTTACATTAACCTTTACAGCAGCCGAAAACCATATATTCCCTTCCCATTCTCCCGTGCATTCTTTCCAAAAATCGGGACTTTTTTTAAACGCTGCGGGACGCGGGACAAATTGTTAAAAAGCCGGACCTCTGGTCACCTTACAATATTAGCAAACAAACCAAAAAGGGTCCTTCAGTGAAACCTACACTTTTAATTTTGGGCATCTCTCTGAATGCCAGGAGAGCATACTTTCTACTTTCTTTTAATGTTTAGATGGCTCATACACTTTCTTTCCTTATATGTACTTTTTCTCTCCCACACTTAGTTTTTCAGACCACTGAACCAACCTGCTCGCTAAGTTCTCAGGGTCATAGGCCATATTTTCTTCCTACTCTCTAATCCAGTGTCTAGAAAATTGCCAAAGTGTAACAGGCACGCCACTAAAGCCATGTTCCATTGCTAAGCGCCTTCAATTTCCAAAGAATAGAGATAGATCCAAAGAGCCAGTATTAAGGGTCTTAAAATCTACTTTCCATACTCCCAGCCTGTGCATCCTTCCCCATCATGCACTTCCAAATACCTAAGATCAGTTCAGGGCCAGGGTATTGTCAAAGTTACAAAATGAGAGAGACAGAAAAAAAGGAAGAGATTAAAAAGCGAGTAGGAGGAAGCGGCCTGCTTGAGGCCAATGAAGGCTACTCTGGACCGAAACCGGACCACAGGCGAGGAGGTCCTGCCAGCGCTCTGGTTCTCAAGGGTCCTTAGCAACGGGATTCTGCGGCCCTAGAGACAGGCCGGCAAGACAGCGGCTCGGCGAGAAGGCGCCGAAGGGATACCTGCACATGCGGGCCCAGCTCCCGGCACCAGTTCCGACCGCGCCGGTCTCCCGCCGCGACCTGCCTGCCGCCCCTGCGGGGCTCGGGTCCAGCGGGGGCTCAGCTCACAGCCTCCGTTCCAGCCACGGACCTTCCTTCGGACCCGGGGAAATCAGGCTCGGCGCGACTCGCGCCTGCGGACCTGGCCGCGCCTCTCAGTGACGTCAGACGTTCTCTGCGTCCGCTCAGCCAATAGCAGAAAGTCGCAGAGGCCTGTGGTAGAGGGTTGCCAGGGCGACGAGGCGCCGGGAGTTCAAAGGGCAGCCCGCGAGCTGCTGGCGAGGTCTGTAGGAAGGTGGGCGCCTGGGGTCGGGTCTTTTCGGAACCTGAGCCCTGGGAGCAGGGATGATAACCGGCTCCCGGCCCCCACCGGGGGGCCTACCTGTCCCCGTGCCTAACTCTTTACGCTTCTTTCTCTCGTGTACTACTCATAGTTCTCCAGCTGTCCTGCGCTGGAGCCTCTGAGAGCGGAAGACTGTCCAGCTCCTGCCGCAGAGTCTGCAGCCAAAACACCTGCCTGCCCAGCTGAGGCATCTCAATGTAGCTTCTCGTCCTAGCTGGCCAGTTAGGCCCAGCAGTGGAAATTCGTTTCCTGTCGTATTTACTAATCAATATTGCTATTGCATTCAACTCCATAATAGAATTCGTATTTTTAATAGTGAAAAAACACTAGCTTTTTGTGCTTCAGATTATTTTAATATAACTGATCCTGCAGGACAATTAATGACCTTTTGCTAGTATGCTAGGAAAGTTTAGGTTGTCATAGTAAAAGCCCCAGTCCTTTGGCCTGTCCACAGCGCTCTAACTAGCGTTCTCTTTTGTTGCCATCCCAAAGCCTTAACTTTTGCTGAGATAATGAACTATACACGTGGCAGTGCCTGAACACTCCAGGCGGTGTAATCCTCCTAGGCTCTGGTAGGTTCTTTCTTACTACCTGATGGTGAGTTTCTTCAGGGTAAGAATTGTATCTTACTTTTATTTCTCCAGCTTCAGGCATAGTAGCAGGTATTCTGTAAATGCTGTTTGCATGAATAAAATAAATGAATAAATTCTATATCTAATTCCTCTTAATGTTCTGTGAACTCTACATACAAATCTACCTTAATTTTGAAATTTATTACGATATATTTACCTCTCTTCTCCTCTAGACTGAAACTGTCTTCCTCGTTTTTCTATCCCCAATGCCCAGCACAATGCCTGCTTAATATTTTAGAAAAGCAAAAAAGATCCTATATGTCTTCAGGTACTATTATCCTATGATCTCTCCTCTCCAGCTTCTTCAAGAAGTATCATATCTGTTTGCCCCTAGCTTCTCCAATGTCAGATTCAGTAGCATCTGGCTCATACCCTTTAAACCCCTCTGCCCTAGCAGAGAAGCAATGTGCATATTTCAGGAGTTAGGCCATCTGAAAGTCACCTCCACTCCTTGGCAGCTACAAGGCAGCCTTGTGAGCTCCGGGCCTGTGGCTTAAGTGGCTAAGGCACCAGCCACATACACCTAAGGTGGCAGGTTTGAATCCAGCCCGGGCCTGCCAAAAACAACAATGACGGCTGCAACCAAAAAAATAGCCAGGCGTTGTGGTGGGCTCCTGTGGTCCCAGCTACTTGAGAGGCAGAGGCAGGAGACTCGCTTGAGCCCAGGAGATGGAGGTTGCTGTGAGCTGTGATGCCACAACACTCTACCCAGGGGGATAGCTTGAGGCTCTGTCTCAAAAAAAAAGTCGGCCTTGTGCATGACAATTGATCCCTCTAAGCCTTAATTGCTTCATCATTGTAGGTGGCTTGTGAAACCTAAATCAGAGCACAAGTAAAGTATCTGGCATATGGGAAGTACTCAATAAGTATTAACTAGTGCATTGTTCAGATAGAAGCAATTAAAACTAACATGGAGGACCCTGCAGGTGGCAGAAGTCTCAAGCTATGTCTTGGTGTTAGTGTGAAACGTGGATAATGATTTGGATTTTTCAGATCTTTATTATAATAACTGCCATTACCTATGTAAGCCTCTCCTAATCATAATTAAAACAACTTCTTCTAAACTTTCTTTATTTTAGGAAACCAAAAAGGAAAAACAGGCTTATTGACATTTCAACTTTACATGTATGAGGATATTATATAGTAAATAGTGGCTGTTCTCTTGAATACAGTTGGAGAAGCCTGTGGGGCCTCCAAGTAACGAGCATAAAGTTGAATATGCTCATCTAGAGGGCAGGAAGGAGACCTGGGTAGAGCTATGGGTTGTAGAGCCATCAGCTTATAGAGACAGTAACCAGAGCCCCAGTAGCCCCAGTAGCCCCAGTAACCAGAATAGATGAGCTCCTCCCGGAAAAGTTTGCAATGTATGAGAAACAGAGCACTGACTGTAGACTATTTTTTTCTCTCCACTATTTTGGAGAGCAAAAATGGGGTGGGGGACAGTTCATATGTCTAGTAAAGATTCAAAGACAGACTGTGCTGTGTGTTTTCTGTTTCTTCTGGAGGGACACTCTCCACCCTTTGCCCTGCTTTCTGCTCTGAGAAGCTGATGAGTAGCAATTACAACAGAGCTCCCACACCCTCTGGTTTCTGTTTGAGGTTACTTAATGGAAAATACTAATTGGAGAGAATTAGGGGAGAGTGAAGTCAGAGTATACCTTCCCCTGCTGCTATCCTTAGGGGGTTCCCTAGGGCTGGTCATATTCATAAGTGAAGGTCACAGTTGCTTTCTGCTGTGATCTGAATATTTATGTTCTAAAATCCATGTTAAGATCCTAACCCCCAAAGTGATAGTATTAGGAGGTAGAGCCCTTAAAAGGTTACAAAGTCACAGGGATAGACCCCTCATAAATGAGATTAGTGCCATAGAATAGAGACCTGAATGAGAACCCTCACCCTTTCCTCCAGGTAGAATGAGAGGGCACCACATAAGACCCAGGACCAGGCCCTCAACAGACCCTGAGTCTGTTGCCACCTTATATTAGACTTCCCACCGTCTACAACTGTGAGAAATAAATTTTTGATGTTTCTAAGTCATCCAGTCTGTGGTATTTTGTTATAGGCTAAGGTACTTTCTAAATGGCCAACTCCAGGACTACACATAAAATCTCAGGAACTGGCTCGGCGCCTATAGCTCAACCAGCTAAGGCGCCAGCCACGTACACCTAAGGTGGCGGGTTCGAATCCCCAGCCCGAACCCGCCAAACAACGATGACGGCTGCAACCAAAAAATAGCCGGGTGTTGTGGCGGGTGCCTGTGGTCCCAGCTACTTGGGAGGCGGAGGCAAGAGACTCCCAGCTACTTGGGAGGCGGAGGCTTGAGCCCAGGAGTTGGAGGTTGCTGTGAGCTGTAACGCCACAGCACTCTACCCAGAGGGACAGCTTGAGGCTCTGTCTCAAAAAAAAAAAAAAAATCTCAGGAACTATTATCCCTGGATCATTATACTGTCAGTGTGATATTCCTATACCTTTATAGATAGTCCCTTTGTAAATAAAAACTTCCCAGATTATCCTATTTTTAATATGTTGCTACCATAACACATTACGAATTAGATAATAATCCAACCAGCGTTAAACACTCAGGACAGTATTTTTTTTCTCATTGTTTTGATTCACTTGTGAAAAATATTAATATTTTACTTTATTTAATTGTGTTTTAGTCACCAAACATTTTAAAGATGATGTCAGCTGTACTAATGGCTGTGTCTTAATTGCCACAAGGACAATATCTTCCCTTTTGTACAAATTACAGACCAAACAATCATTCTCAGTAATTATTGCCAAGTCCCATCATCAGGAAATGAGATACAAGGCATTTTCTGTGCAATTTCCCGTCTATCCGGGTCAGGAAATGTTAGACATCATCATCTCAGTGTCATTGGACGTCTGCTTGCACATGGAAAAAATTAAGGAGTAGAAGTGACTCTTCAGGTGAAAGCAAATGAAATCAGCATGGAGGAGCATACAGGGCAGTGCTGTCCAGTAGAATCTAGCACAAGTCACAAAAGGAATTTTTAAATTGCTTCGTAAGCACGTTACTAAAAATTCAAAAGAATCATGTGAAATTAATATTAGTTATATATTTTTATTCCGTATAATATATCTTAAGTGTTATCTCTTCAATCTGCAATAGATATTAACATCATTCATGTGATATTTTACATTCTTGTTTTCATGCTACAGCTTCAAAATCTGCTGTGTGTTTTACTCTTACAACACAATTGCCGCTGACCATTCATGGCCCATTCATGCTGATCACATTGTAAGTGGCTAGTGACTAATGTGACTGGAGAGCACAGAGAGCACGGCTGCAGCTAGGTGGACAAATATAGAATGAAGTCAATAAATGTGTTCACTAATTACAGGGCCCATATTATAGGTCAGACACACCGTCAGGTGTTTGGAGGTCAGTCCAAATCCACACAATGTAAAAGTTACAAACCTCAGACGATAGAGTTAGCGCAAATAACAATTGCTATTATGATTTATAGTTCCATTCAATTTGTTTTACAAATGCTCTCTCTGTCCATGGAAGAAATTTCCTCTTTGTGGAATTGCATCAGGAGGGTGAGGCTTGGAGGAATGAGGCCCCTGTTGTCATCCTGGGGCCTTAGTCAGAAATCCTCTGTCACACAGCTTGCTCATGTTTGTCTCTTATTCCAGGTTGACGTTGAGGTAAATTCAATGACCTAGACCTAGACCAACAAAGCAGTCTATTCTCCCAATCTGAAGTGAAAGAAATCCACCTGTTGTGTTCTACCTGTGGCAATCACGGTAACCTGTGAGGCAGCCTGAGAATGTTCCACCCAGGCACACTATGCACACCCTGCTGGGGTCAAGGGTATCTAGATCCTTATTAGTTCTAGGACGTTTCCCTGGGAGGACAGGGCATACTGTCTCTCTGTTCTGAGTGACGACATATTGTTCCTGCTTTTCCAAGTAGTATCTGGTCTTGACCTTGGCTTTTGAAAGTCCAAAGTGAAGAATTTGACCCTATTGCCAGCACCTTTGATGTTAACCCTTCCCTCAGAATTAAGTGTAAAATACTCCAGCTACAGTCTGCATGGTGGAAGTATCACAAAGCAGAACTCCAGTCTTCAGCGAATTAGCAGTCTGGAGCTACAGATTATTTTCCTAGCATTCTTCCTACCAACGTGATACAGCAAATCCTTGCCGTTACTCAGAAATGTCAACAAAACTCCTCAAATAGTTTATGTGTAGGAAGCATATGAAGGATTTTATTATTAAGAATCCAGAGTGGGGCTTGTGGCTCAAAGGAGTAGGGCGCCGGCCCCATATGCCGGAGGTGGCAGGTTCAAACCCAGCCCCGGCCAAAAACGAAACTGCAAAACAAACAGACAAACAAACAAACAAAAAGAATCCAGAGTGTGGATTTGTCAAAGGAAATATTGAAAGAATTGTGAAAGATAGTAGATGTAAGAAAATTTATAAGCATGTAAATATAAGAAATGATGTCAGGCTCGGCTGGTTCAGAAATAATTATATTTAAAATCAACACAGCAACAAGTAACAATAATTATTAAAAACTCTAAACTGTCCAACAGTGAGCCTTTTGTTAAAATAGATTTAAGATGTGGCATAAAAATCTGATTACCCAGGGAAAGCACACAGAAGGCATGGAATAATTTCAACTACTTCTTCCTAAAAACAGACTGTGTATGCAAAGTGCACATTTACGAACCCAGTGAATGATTGCGGAATTAAATAATTAATAGTTTCAATGAAAAGAGAAAGTAAAAACATTGCTCACTTAACTACGGAATTATGTCTCCAAGCTAGATGAGCAGAAGGCAGTTTCTGCCTTTCCGTGCAGGAGATTGAAATGATAATGTCTCAGAAGCATTTTATGTTCACTTTCTATTACTACTCTAAAAAATTACCCTGCTGAACGGCTTAATATAATGTAAATTTATTATCGTTCAGTTCTGGAAGTCCAGCCTGGGTCTCATATGGCTGACATCAAGGTATTAGTGGGACTGTATTCTATGCTAGAGCTCTAAGTTATGACACTGAGGTCCCCAGGTTCTCTTCACCTATATGTGAGAGCCTTTGTCACTTCCAGAGGTGACCATATTTCTCACATACATGTAGAGCAGTGATTTTCACCCGGTATGCTGTGGCACACTGGTATGCTGGCAACGAAACAGATGGGCCGTCCACTAAAATCTTATTTGATTTGTTTAAGCAGAAGAGTTCACAAGTAATGTAAGCAGAAGTCTAAGGTGAATCCCCAAAGTCAAGAAAGTAGTAGCACCCTCAATGAATTTCTAGATCAGTGGTTCTCAACCTTCCTAATGCTCAGATCTGCCCCACTATGATTCCATGGAGTCCTTGAGCCCAGACTGTGATTATTTCTGGGATGCATAATTAAAATAGAAACTGGCAGAATTTCTACACTCATCCCCTGGCCTGTGAAGTGAGGGTTATTATAGTAGAACAAGCCACGTGGAAGGTTAGAAAAGTCTTTAGGAAAATAGTAGACCGAAAGCATCACCACATGCCGGGAAGTATATCAGAGATGCGGGCCCCCAACGAGCACCCACAGGACGCAGTGGTGGTGGTTCCCATCACAGTTCTACTCCACTCACCTATTGGACCAAAACAGATAAATCTGGGAGAATGGCAGTGGACTTTCATAAACGTAACCAGGTTGTGACTCCAATTGCAGCTATCGTACCAGACATGGTTTCACTGCTTGAGCAAACGAACACATCCCTTGGTACCTGGTATGCAATAATTGATCTGGCAAATGCTTTTTGCTCAATACCTGTTAGTGAAGACGACCTGAAGCAGACCGCTTTCAGTCACCAGAGACAGCCGTGCCCCTTTATTGCCCTACCTCAGAAGTGGATCCGCCAGTGGGGGTATATCATAATTTAGTCTACCGAGACTAGGTAGGTGTTTTCTTCCATGACAAATTATTCTAGTCATTTACATGGATGATATTATGCTAACTGGACCTCGGTGCAAGAAATAGTATCCACGCTAGACTTATTGATAAGACAATTTGCATGTCAGAATATAGGTAATAAATCTCATAAAAATTCAGTGGACTTGACCTCAATAAAATGTCTAGGGTCTAGTGGGGCATGTGGAGACATCCCTTCTAAGGGGAAGGATGAACAGCTGCTTTGGGCCCCTCTGACTACCAGAAAAGAGACACAGGACTGAATGGGCCTCTTTGATTTTGGAGGCAACATATATAAGATTTGAGTGTGTTATTTCAGCCCTTTTACCAAGGGCCCCACCAAACTACTAATTTTGAGTGGCGTTTAGAGCAACAGGGTCTGTCCAGGCCACTACACCACTCACATGGCAGAGCTAGTGGTGTTTGACATGTTATTGGTAAATTAAGATGCTATTTAGAACCTATGACATAAAGCAATCGTCTTACTTGGGTGAATGACAAACAGATATTAAAACTTTCCCCCAATTCTCTCAAATTCTTAATTTTTTTTTTCTGCACACTTCACTTGATTCCACGATTAATTTGATGTGTCAACGTGGCTGGACCATGGTGCCTAGATATTTGGCTAAATATTATTCTTAATATTTCTGTGTAGTTTTGGATAGGGTTTACTTTTAAATCAGTAGACTTTGAAGACAGCCTGCATTCCAGGCCTAATCAGAACAAAATGCCTGCCTGCCTTTAAGCAAGCTGGCATTTTAAAGGTAACGACCTTCAGGTTTGAAATGTAGCATCCGCTCTCCTCTGGGTTTCTACCCTGTAAATTCAGGACTCGCCAGATTCCATAATCACATAAGCCAATTCCTTATCGTCTCTCTCTCTTTCTCCCTCTCTCTCTGTATAAACTCACATCCCTCATTGGTTATGTTTCTCTGGAGGAAATTCCAGTTGTCCAATAGGGCAGCCTTGAATAGCAACATCAAAGCTCTGTAAAAAGCCTAACTTGTGATACCAACAGCTGACTTTCCATGTAAGATTCTCTAAAATGCTTGTTCACTGCTGAGAGACCTTGACTGGCCTTGGGCTTTGGTTTTTAGGTTTGGAGAAAGAGATCATTTCTGGGAGTAAGTTGAATAGTTCTAAAGAACAGAGTTACTGTGAATTGCTGAGGTTGCGCCATCAGTGACGTCTATTTATTTCATAGTTAAGGTCATATGAAGATAGGACGACACCTTCTTGGTTAGCTACCTCCACTGGGAAGATAATCTAATACTCATCAATTCGCGTTTCCTTTTCCTGCCCCACAGGGCTTATTTTAACTCTCTTATTACTGTTGAGATATGAATAATGGAATTAAAATAAATATAAGATTAATGTATTTATCAGCTGTTAGAATTTTTTTTCAAATTTTCAAAGAACCAAAAATTTTTAATGGGCAGATAAAACATGGACCAACATTTATTTCTCTAGTATGTTAGACGGTAAAGATCTAAAACTTTGGGGTCACATTTTAATTTTTTGCCACTAGATGGCAGTGGGAAACCATCCCTTTTCCAGTCTTCCCCCCCACCCCCCCCACCAAGCCAATGTTTCCTATCATCAGTGGGCAAATTGCAGGGAGGAAAAATATAAAAGCACTTTACCAGAGACGTGGAACAAGATAGAGATTTTTTTTTTTAAATACAGAGTTGGACACATTTTATAATTCAATTTCTACTAAAAGTATTTTCTTTATTGTTACATATTTGTACCGTTAAAAGCAGAAAATAGGATCAAAATTGAAACATGTACAAAAAGCTAAATGCAATTAGCATTGACTGAGAATGTTTATCTTGACCCAAAA
>CAUYTI010103892.1:0-37214 GCA_963575145.1 Galago senegalensis | reverse complement strand
TAAAGGTGCAAAACTAGAAACATTATCTTTGAGCAGTGGGGTTACTATTTCTTTTTTGTTGTTGTTGTTGCAGCCGTCATTGTTGGTTTTTTTTTTTTTTTTTTGGCGGGTCCGGGCTGGATTTGAACCCGCCACCTTAGGGTTATGTGGCTGGTGCCTTAGCCACTTGTGCCATGGGCGCCGAGCCATTTTAGTAAGCTATTTGGAAAAAAAAAAAAAAAAAAAAGAACTTCATCATCTCCCCCCATGCAAACAAAAACTACAAGGAAATAGAGGTAAATACCTTGGGGTGACAGAATTTTCTAAACTGAATATCAGTAGTGAGAAAATAAATGCTTAATAGATGATATAAAACTCCAAATGTCAAAAATATTTTAGAAAAACTTAAGAAGCACATAAAAAGCCTAAAATACATTTTACCTTGTATTAAAAGTGCTAAGAGGGTGGCAAATGTTTTTGGTTACACGCATCACTTTTGTAATGCTTGGGTCTGGGCTATAAGTGTGCTCATCATCCAAATAGTGTTCACTGAACCCTGGGAGGCTTTTGCCTCTCCCCTCACACTGCCTTTCTCCTGGCTGATTTCCACCTAGTTTTACTTCCCTCTGTGGACATGTGCTCATCAGTTAGCTCCAATTTCATAGCAAGCACATGTGTTGGTTGTTTTTCCATTCTGGAGATATTTCATTTAGGAGAATGGGTCAAGTTCCATCCATTGTTGCAAAGGCATTAATTCATCTTTCTTTATGGTCAAGTAGTACTCCATGGTATACATGTACCACATTGTGTTAATCCACTCATGAATTGATGGGCACGTGTTTTGATTCCTTATCTTTGAAACTATGAATTGTATTTTGCAATCAACATTCAAAAGCAGGAGTCTTTTTGATAAAAGACTGTTTGTATTTTGGGTAGATACCTAGTAGTGAGATGGCTGGATTGAATGGTGGGTCTACTTTTAGTTCTTTGGGAATTTCCATACTGTTTTCCCTAGAGGTTCTACTATTGATATTATAATTTGCAGTCCTACCAGTGGTATATAAGCATTCCTTTCTCTCTGCATCCATGCCAACATCTATTGTTTTGGGGTTTGTTTATAAAAGCCATTCTAACTGGGGCAAGGTGATAGCTCAATTCAGCAAAGTCTCAGGATACAACACAATGTACATAAATCCATAGCATTTCTATATACCAATTACAGTTAAGGTGAAAGTCAAATCAAAGACTCAATACCATTTACTATAGCTACAAAGAAAATAAAATACCTAGGAAAATACTTCACCATTGAGGTAAAAGATCTCTACAAGGAGAACTATGAAACATTAAGGAAAGAAATAACAGAGGACACAATCAAATGGAAAAACATTGTGTTCATGGATAGATAGAATCAACCTTGTTAAAATGTCTGTAATACGCCAAATGGTTTGTAGATTCAATGCAATCTCCATTAATATAGGACCATAATACTTTATAGATCTAGAAAAAATAATTCTATGCTTTGTTTGTAACCAGAAAAGAGCTCAAATAGCCATAGGAAAAAAAAAATTACCAGCTTCAAACTATACTACAAAGCTATAGTAACCAAAACAGCATGGCATTGGTACAAAAATAGACACATAGACAAATGGAACTAAACAGAGAACCCTAATATAAAATGACTTACAACAATGTATACTGGGAGAAAGAAGCTATTTAATAAATAGTGCTGGGAAAATTGGATAGCCACATACAGAAGGAAATAGACCCCCTATTTCTCACCACTCACAAAAAGTGATTCAGGATGGATAAAAAGTTAAATGTAAGACATAAGAACATAAGAAATCTATAGAAAAATATAGGAAAAACTCTTCAAGATATTGGCCTAAGCAAAAAATTTATGACTAAGACTCCAATGACAATCACAATAGTAACAAAACAAATAAATGGGATTTGATTAAAAGAAAAAGTTTCTGTACAGCTAAGGAAACAATCAAAGGTAAAAAGACAATGTATAAGATGGGAGAAAATATTCACAAGTTATACATCCAGTAAAGGGCTAATAAGCAGAATCTACAAAGAATTCAAGCATATCAGAAGAAAAAAGCAAACCCCATTGAAAAGTGAGCAAAAGACATGAACAGAAGCTTTTCTAAAGAAGATAGATAGACTAGTGCTTGCTTTGGCAGCACATAAACTAAAGTTGGAATGATACAGAGGCCCATGGCCCCTGCACAAGGATGACATGCAAATTCGTGAAGCATTCCATATTTCTTAACAACAACAAAAAAAGAAGATAGACTAATGACCAACATATGTGAAAAAATACTCAGCATCTCTAATCATGAGGGAAATATGAGTCAATATACTTTAGACAGAGACAACTCTCACAAACCAATATAGAAATAAGATAAACCCCAAAATGAAAATTGACAAAGGAGGTAAGCCAATTTCGAAACATTAGAAATACAAATGGCCACTAAAAATACAGAAATAAATAGTTTAGGTTCAGGATCAAAGAAACATAGTTGGCATAATTAGGTAATATTTTTTACACAACATATTGTCAAACATTAAAAAGCATTTAAAAGCAGATAGATCCCAGTCGCCAAGATGCCAAATCAGGCATTTCCATATGCCACTGGAGAGAGATGAGTTTAGACCTTTCAGGAAGTAAATTCAACAACATGTCAAGAGCTTTGGCACTTAAGAAAATAACCTTTGACTTAGAATTCCAATTTTAGAAATTTGCCCTGTGGAAAGAGTTTGCACAGACGTATGCAGGAGAATATTTGTTATTTAATATTTAAAAAATCTTGAAACAAATGCCAAACAAAGGAGAATTGGCTAAATGAGTTATGACCATAGAGTAGTGTACCAGGCAGAATAATACTTCCCCCACTCCTAAGAAGTATAAGCTATAATCTCAGGACTCTATGAATATGTTACCTTATAAGGCACAAGGGACTTTACAGATGGGATTAAGGACCTTGAGATGGGGAGTTTATCCTGGGCTCTCAGGTCTTCCCAGTTGAATCACATGAGTCTTTAAAAGCAGAGACCCTTTCTCAGCTGTAGTCCCAGGACAGCTAAGAAACGAGCTAAAAAGTTACTTAACCATTTTGAAGATGAAGGAAGGAGGCCATGGGCCAAGGAATGCAGCTGGCCTTCAACAGCTAGCAAAAGCAAGGAAAGGATTCATTCCTACACCGATAGAAAGAACACAGCCCTGCCAGCACCTCGACTTTATCTCATTAAGACCATGTCAGACTTTTCCTGAACTGTAAGGTAACGATACATTTGTGTTGTTTCAAGCCATTAAGTTTGTGCTAATTTGTCACAGCAACAATAGAAAACCGATACAAATGGGATGATTTGCTATCAAAATTAAAAATCATATCAGTTAAGGATCTATTTAGCCACATGTAAAAGGCAGATTACAAAATTCTAAGTATGGCAGCCTAATGCCAATGATGAAATGTGAAACAGTGGGAATGATTATGTTTGGGTGCTGTAATTATAAGAGACTTTTTTCCTACTTGATAGTCCAGTTTCCCAGATAAACATATATCTCCTTTATAATCAGAAAAAGATACAAATAAATGTTAGATAAAATATATTTAATCTATATTACTCTAATTATTAAATCAACAATAACCTAATTCATAATAAGCCTTACTTCTTCTCATGACAAACACCTGTTTCCACCCTCCCAACCCTACTTATACTATGTATCTTAAGCTAATACTCACTGAAAAGTATTGCTGTTTTTAATAAAATATAAACTTCTTTCCAATTTAATTACTACCTCATATATAACAACTGGGTGGGGATTATGTTTGACAGATTACAATTCTCATCATCACTTTTGTACTACTACTTCATCCTTTGAGTCCTAAATTTTAATTCATTTTTCCATCGGTTATAATATATCTTTACATTGATTTAATTTTTATTAATGTCAAGGATGTGATTGTCCTATTTTCAGAGTTCTTGTATACCTGAGATTATCATTCATACATGAATAAAAATACAGCTAAGTATGTAAGGTCGTAATCTTTTCTGCTAAAAATTCCATACAGATTATGCTCTGTTGTGGTCTGGCATGTGTGGCCATCTATCAGAAGACTGAGGTCAGAGTAATTTTTGTTTCCTTTCAGGTATTGGTTATTTTCCCTGGTGGGATGTATAAGGAAATTTTTAAATTAAAAAAATTTCCAGAAAGTGAAAGAAATATTAATGGATATAGATCCCCCCTCCCACCAATGCTAGTGTGAATATGCAACCCCGTTCTATGATGATTCTGGAAAGTAGATCCTGCTCAGGAAAGTTTTATTCTATTATAATTTTATGGTAGCTCTTAAATTTATGGTGATTTCTTTTCCAAAAATACTTGATATGTGAGTTGAATTTCTGGCTAGCCTTTTGGTAACTAACAACTTCCCTCTCAAATTTTCATAGTTTTCCCTTTTTCTTTTCTGTTCTAGAACAACCCTAATTTTTGTTCTATAAGACCGATTCAGCTTTCTATGCCTATTGCTCCCTTCAATGAAATTTTAATTCTGAAATTGCATTTTTAGTTTCCTTGTGGTTTTCACTTACCCAGACCCTTTTGATTTTCTTCATCTGACTTCTCCATTGAGTAAGGAAAACTGTTCTTGTATATTCAGAGAAACTAATATAACTATTTTCTTTTCTTTTTTTTTTTTATTAAATGATAGCTGTGCACATTAATGCAGTCATGGGGGTACAGTGTGGTGTTTTCATATACAATTTGAAATATTTTCATCAAACCGATCAACATAGCCTTCTTGTCATTTTCTTAGTTATTGTGTTAAGACGCTTATATTTTACTCTTAGAAAGATTCACTTGTACCCTCATAAGAGAAACCATAGAAGTAATCCCTCCAATCACCCTCACTCCACCCATCCCCCTCTCCCTCCCTCCTCCCCATATGCTATTTTCTGATATTTCCTTTTTGTGCTAAGTTATCAAAAGAATGTCTTTTTAAAAAATTCTTCAGACAAATGCTTTCCTTATCTTGTGCAATAGAGTATGTTTTATGAGCCCCCAGCTGGTTTCTTGAAAGGAGAGCCATCTAAATCTGGGTTTGGCACAGACAGGGTCCATTCACCATTTGGGAACTGGTAGAATCCTCTCTGGGATCTTAATCTGAAAGGCACATTGAACAGTGCCAGCCCAAGTTTTTTTCTGGATCTAGAAAGTGTTAATTTTGTGTAATTTTGCTGAACTGCAGTGAAACTTCTCTTCTCTCAAACACCCATTTCTCTACAAGAAAGAACAGCTACCTGCTCCTTTGGTCTGAGAAGAAACAGGAGGAACCACGGGTCCCTTCTCTCTGTGCTCTCTCCCTTCTCAGCAGCTCTCTTCCACGTCTGCCCTGCAGGAACGGAGCACACCTCTCAGGTGCCAGCCCTCAGCACCTGTCTTTCTTGTTTCCTACCTCCTCAGCTGTCTCAGGAAAATTGTAGCTCCCCCAGGACAGGATAAAAGGCTCTTAAGTGGAGAAGGGGAAGGAATGAATACTCTCTTCTGCAAATAATGACTTGCCTGAAGGCTGTAAAATATTCTTCCTCATATTAGCTGCAGAAAGTACTTGTATTTGTTTGCTAAGGCTGCCGTAATGAAGTTCCCCAAACTGGATAGTTTAAATAACAGAAACTTATTCACACTTCTGGAGGCACACGTCCAAGATTCAGGTGTGGGCAGGGTTGGGTCCCTCAGGGTGCTAAAAAGAAAGCGTTTGGATCTTTTCCCTTGGCTTGTAGACCGCCTTCTTATCCCGGTGTCTCTTCATACTGTCCTCCCTCTGTGTACAAATTTCTTTTAAGTGGATTTCAGTCATAGTGGTTTAGAGCCCACCCTAAGAACCTCATTTAACTCAATTACCTCTGTAAAGACCCTATCACCAAATAAGACGACTTCTGAGGTGCTGAGGGTGATGAGTTCAAAATAGGAATTTTGGTGGTGGGGCGTAGTTTAACAGCGCTAGCAAGTCAATTCTCTGCCTTCTGTTCTGGACAGAGTCCAAGTCCAGTTAAGGGGGCAGGGGATAGATAGGTCTTGGTAATCTTCTTGCAATCCAGTAAAAACTGTTCCCCATACACTGGCACACATTCAGCTGTTCATTTTAGTCCCCACTGCTACTGTGGGTTCCTATGATTTCGTCTGGTTTGCTGAGTATTGTATTGCAGGCATAAATCCTGGAGAGGCTTTGTCGGGGATTATTAGCTGACTGTCAGATTAACCTTGAATTTGTAGTCAGCAAATGTTTGCTGATAAATGAATGATTTTGGAGTTCATTTCGCTGTGGCTCTACCACACCTTATCACTGCCAATTGCCTTAATGCCCTCTTGGGTTACTTACTGAATCATGATTAATAACTAGGGGTCATTTTCCACCTAGGAAGTTGTCTTTTGATCTACTTGGCAAACAAATCTGGTTGAACTAAAGAAGGACCGTGAAAAAGGAAGGAGGGATGGAAATGGCTAAAGGAATTTAGCAGCTGATATCGCCATAATGAAGCAGGTGACAAGGAAGGAAAACAACTCCTCCAACCTTCACACGGGAGGTTAGCCTCCAGCCAATTCTAAGGTGAAGTTTTGGCTAATTATGTAACAATTATCTACTCCTTGAACTCGAAAGAATATTCATCATAGTTTTCCCTTACCAAAACAGAGCATCCTCTGACTTGGTAATGATCAGAGCAATTCCTAAGCAGAGAGAAAGGCAGAAATGAGATCTTCCCATTCTTATGCAAAGAACAGCTTTGTAATGAGCTGTCTGACTCTGCTCCATTTTACTAAGACATGAGGCCTTCCCGAGGACAGCCAGCCTGATGTGCTAAACACCAGTCTCCCTGGTGAGGGCTAATTACAACACTGCAGCTTGGGAAAGAAACATTCTCTCTCCTTCCCTCCTTCCCCAGTCTCCTACGGCGCTCCCAAACTTGGGGACGTTCCTGACGTGGTTTCTGTCTGTACATCACTGTCCCCGAATTCTGTGGTTCTTTCTCTCAGAATCTCTTGCAGGACCCTGGTGTGACATCAGGGTTATAAAAGTCACTGCAACAAAGAGGATTATTATGTATTGATCTCGTACATTTCTCTACTGTAAGCAATTGCTAAGGATAGAGTAGCCCCCCCTTTATCTTCAGGGGATGCATTCCAAGACCCCCAGTGTGTGCCTGAAACTCAGATAGTACTGGACCCTACATATACTATGCTTTCTAAATTTGATATCCAAGAGGGCTGCTAAGTGACTAACAGGCAGGTGGAGGATGGAAAGAGACAGTGCAAGATTTCATCAGGCTACTCAGAATGGAGCACAGTTTAAAACTTATGAATCTATTTCTGGAATTTTCCATTGAATGTTTTCAGGTCCTGGTTGACTGTGGGTAACTGAAACCATGGCAGTCCAGACTGGGAATGGGGGTGGGGGACTGTGCTACTGTAAGTACAAATGCCGCTGACAGAGGAAGGGTGCAATATGGAAGATTCTCTTTTTTTTCTTCTTAATCCACAGCAATGGAGAATTAAAGGAGAATCGCTTCTATTTCCATTTTAATTGTATTAATTCTTCCCACTTGAGAATTTTTATTATGGTTGGGGATTTCATTAAGGTTGTCTCCCTGGGAAACTAGGTAGCTCTGGATTTCCATGACTTTTATTACCAAATGGAAATTCTGTTTTCAGTCCCAATTTCAGGGACAGGGGATGAGGAGAAGCTGAACATAGGCTTTTTTAAGGAATCAACTCAGGAGACTTTATTGATTGTCGTAATTCTTATAGTTTATTGATCTTTACTCTGAAAGAGCTGTCACCTTTGAGGCTACTGAGTCCAGGAAAACATCTTTGAACTGGTATGTCCAGTCCAAAGAAGTCCTTATATATAAATGCCTTCAAATTTCTTTGCTTCTAAATGTTGGGTACTTTCTTATGTGAACTATAGGGATGTGTACGTGGTCACAGTGTTTTGGGGTAGCTGCCATGTGGTGGGAGGCAGGGATGCTGAATGTCCTGGGCTGAACGTACAGTTCTGCACAGGCAAATGTCCGACACCTCATGTGATTTTTTTTTTTTTTTTGAGACAGAGTCTCACTTTGTCACCCTTTGTAGAGTGCTGTGGCATCATAGCTCACAGCAACCTTAAACCCTTGGGCTTAAGTGATTCTCTTGCCTCAGTCTCCCAAGTAGCTGGGACTGCAGGTACCTGCCACAATACCCAGCTATTTTTAGAAATGAGGTCTCACTCTGGCTTAGACTGGTCTTGAACTGGTGAGCTTAGGCAATCCACCTGCCTTGGCCTCCCAAAGTGCTAGGATTACAGGTATGAACCACTGCACCTGGCCACCCCAAATAATTTTAGATTGTCCTTCCAAATATTCATGTTGGAATAAAACCTAGAACCCAGCTTTGGTTTTCATATAAAGAAAGCAAATATTTCCTATTGCTGCTTCAAACCACGCAAATGTATTATCTTACCGTTCTAGTGTTCAGAAGTCCCAAATGAGTTTTGCTGGGTGAAAACCAAGATGCCCTTCTGGAAAGTAGGAGAATATTCACCCGCTCTGATTTTTCAGACTCTGGAGGCTGTCTGTATTCCTTGGCTCGTGGCTCTTTCTTCCATTTTCAAAGCCAGCAGCACAGCATCTTCCAGTAGCTCTCTATCTTTTACTTTCACTTGTAAGAACCTCGTGATTACACGAAGCCCACCCAGAGATCCTGGAGAAACTTTAAACCAAGATCCTTAACTTAATCACATCTGTAAAGTCCTCTGTGCCCTTTAAAATGACATGTTCACAAAGTACAGGGATTATAATGTAGACATCTTTGGGAGGGCATTATCCTACCTACTTTATAAAGAATATTTTTGAATTTTTTTTGGAACATATCTTGGATTTTCTAGGAACTTGACTGCTAAGTAAAGGAAGGGTTTATCTTGTTTTGTTCAATTACCAAGAACTGATCTCCATTTCCGAATGTCACCTTATGGAGAGCAGCATGCCTTACTGTGTAGGAGACACCTGAGAAGAAACACCTTGGTAATAAGGGAATGGGGAAGGGGTTGGTGGCTTGTTAAAAACCAGGAGAGCACATACATCACTGCTTGGCAGTCTCCACACCTGTGGTGTAAATAGCCACGGGCGAAGTTAGGCTCCTACTAAGACGGACTGCTGCACCTTTGAGGCGCTCCAGGACCTCTGACCTGACTGAGACAACTGGCTCCTCCTGATGGGGAGCCTTACCTGACTGAGACAACAGGCTCCCCAGCACTTATGGGGAGCCATACCCCGAGCGAAATGCACAGTGGTCTGCGTCCTGACAGTTTCATGGGCCGGGGCCAGTGACCTAGCGTCCTGGCTCCAACATTACTGTATTTGAGCTGTCAAAAAAAAGAAGAAGAAAAAAGGAAAAAAATTAAAAAGAAGTCCCCCGCCTGCACCTGCCTTCATTTGTTTCTGTCACATTTTCTTTATTCTAAATTCTAAATAAGGGGGTAAGCCTCCCATATTTATTCCCTATTTGAATGTTGTGTGCGTGAGCATTTTTGCAGTGAAATACATACCATTTTATTATAAATTGCCTTTCTCTTGTTTCTCTTTTATGTGTATTATAGAGTTAAGACAGAGTATTGATTTTTTCCTTGTAACTGTGTACATAGGTAGATTATAATATCCATACATTTTATTTCATTATAATAAAGGGGACATTATACAATACCTATTAACAAAAAAGTAAGGCATTAAGTCTGCTGTGCCTTCTCAGATTCCTGCCACCCCTCTCAGTTCAGGAATCCTCTTCTGTAGCATTGGCTTTTATTCCCCACAATCTCTTCCAAGACTCCACCGAACCTATCCTTGCTAAGGTCTTCAAGGAATTCCCCCATGATACATTCTGCAGTTCTGATAGCATTTCACTCCCAAGATTATGAATTTTCTCATGAGAATCTCTGAAGGAGGCTGCTAGACTTCGGAGGCCTTTGGCTAGACTGTTCCAGAGCAGGGCTTCAGGAATCCCGCTGAGACACCTGCCCTCCTGATAGGACCTCTACCCGGTCCTCAGTGCACCACCTGCCTTACCACTCAAAGAGGTCTCCACATTCAACATTGAGAAGGAATATTGTGGGCCTTCCTCTTAATGACCAAATCCCATTGCTCCTCACTTCTTTAACTAAGACCAAAGCTCTAGGCCTCTCTAGTTAACCACTTTCACCCTGGCTGTTATCTACACTATGCCTCTGAACATTTTCCCAGCCTGATGTACGCTTCCACTTTCTCTGACGCCCAGGGAGCACATAGTCTGTCCTCAGAACAATTCTCATCCTGTCTTCATAGGTTTACTACCTTGAACTTGGTTGTTTCAGGAAACCACTTCCAACACTAAAGTCATCTCAGGGGGTGGCTGTTCTTCCTCTACAGTCCACCACCACAGAGCTGGGCCAGGGGCCACTGTACTCGCTGCTCCCTATTGCCACTTCTAGACCATTAGGGGTCCTCAAACTTTTTAAAGAGGGGGCCAGTTCATTGTCCCTCAGACTGTTGGAGGGCTGGACTGCGGGTCCCGGGATGAATTGGCTGCTAAGCAGGACAGGCAGCGGTGGCAAAAACACCCTGCAGGCTGGATAAATGTCCTAGGTGGGCCACATGTGGCCTGCGGGCTGTAGTTTGAGGACGCCTGATTAAGACCATTACTTCTTTCTCTTTCAAATCCCAGACATGAAGCACATGATTCAGACTACATCAGACCTGCTAGGCTGTGTTGCAGCCGCTCTTTGACTCAGTCACTGCTCATTCCTTTTGTCCATGGGAGATTTTAGCCCCTGGCCCCCTGTCTTCCCACTCACTGCTGTTCCCATCTTCATTTCTGGTGACTATAATATTCACAGATCATGACAACTCCATGACTCACTTCCTCAGCTTCCTCACTTCCAATGTATTTTCCTCCACTTGGCTTCAGTCTTCTGCTCTCATGCTTAATTGTTATCTGGACTTTGTCATGACTGATAACTATATCATTTGCAAAATTTCTATTTCAAGCCTTTCACTCTCTGACCATCACCTCTTATCTTTTTCGTTCATGTACTTTCCCAACAACTCTTAATATGCATCAGGATTTTCAGTTCTTTGATTCCACCACTTCTTATCGTCCTCCACCAAATTCCATGGTCCATCTATACAGTCACTCCTGGACTCCATTAAACTCCTCTGATAAAACCTCAAATGCTAATTCTCTGCCCATACTCAGCTTATGTTGTAGAAGAACACATCATGTTGACCAATCTCTAACTTCTCTCTTCAATTCACAAATCTCAAGTGGCCCTTCAACATTAGTTGTCAATCCTAAATTATCTCCATCATCACTTCATTTTGCAGCTCCAGAATATGCCTATTTCACCTTTCCTCTCTTCTCAACCTCTAAGACCCCCTCCTTCCTCACCACCAGAGGATGACCTGCTTTTTATCTCACTGGGAAAGCAGAAGCAGTAACAATGGATCGCCATTTTGTCATCATATCGTCCATTCTGTCTTCACCTCTATCCATAGTATGTCCACCTTCCCTCCCACTACAGATGTCTCTTTTCCTTCTGAAGGCCAACCCTGGCTCCATGCCACTTGCTCACTCCAAAGCTTTGCTCCTACATTCACTCTTCCTGCACCACCATCATACATTTCTCCCTGTTAATGCCACTCTTCTTATCTCTATATAAACATGCTGTAATACCTTCCTTCTTAAAAATGCCTTCCTTTTTAAAAAATTTTTTTTATTGTTTGGGATTTATTGAAGGTACAAAGAATTAGGTTACATTGATTGCATATTTTAAGTAAAGTTCATTTTATAATTGTGTCCTGCCCCCAAGAGGTGTGCAAGAGACATGAACAAAACCTTCTCTGAGGAAGAAAGATGAATGACTAACAAATATTTGGAAAAATACTCATCATCCCTGATCATCAGCGAAATGCAAATCAAATCCACCCTGGGATATCACCTATTCCCAGTGAGAACAGCCCACATCACAGTTTCCAGAAAACCTTTTTTAATTTAATGACTTTTCTGCTACTACACTTTTCCTTTTCCCATTTATAACCAGTCTTCCCCTCCTTATATTATTTAATTAGCCAATCCAAATCACGCCCCACCATTTTGTAGAAGCCGCTATTGAGTCAGCAATGAGCACATCTTGTCAAATCCAGTGGTTCAGTCCTGGTCCTTATCTCACCTAACCTGTCAGCAGTTTGACATAGTATGCATTTCCTTCCCCCTAAAATGCTTTCTTATTAAGCTTCCAGAACACCTTACCTGTTAGTTCTCCAAACTCACTGGCTGTTCCTTCTTGGTTGTGTTTGCTAGTTCTTTCTTCTCTTCTTGATTTTCTAAATGTGGAATTGCCCAGACCCAGACAGGGCAGCCTGCCCTACCTCACCCTACCAGGTCCTTACGCCGTCCAGTGGCTTTAGGTGTGTGTTGAAACTCCCACATTCTTTCCCCAGCCATTACTGTTTTCCTTCCAGGTTTAAAAGTCAACTGCATGTTCACTCAATATCTCCACTTGTCTTTCTGCTCCCCATCTCAAACTTTCTGGGGCCAAACTCACTCCTGATTCCTGCCGATGAACCTACTCCACCAGTCTTCCCCATCTCTTTAAGTGGCATCTTCATTCTCCTGGTTGCTCAGCATCAAATTGAGGAGTCATTCTTGTCTGTGGGTTTTTTTTTTCTCCCCTATCCCACACCTATTCCATCAGCAAAACATCCAAAACCTTGGCTTGACTTTCAAAACAGCTCCAAAATTGGATCACTTCTCCCCCTCTCTACCATTATACCCTAGTTTTAATCACTAAAATCTCTCTCCTGGGGTCACCACATGAGAGCACCTGACTGGTATCTCTGCTTACACTTTTGGCCCCACTGTCTATTTTCTACACAACCACCAGCTGATTCTTTAAAGAGAAGATAAGATCACATCCCTTTCCTGCTTATAATCCTCCAGTTGCTTCTTATCATGCATACAATGAAATCCAAACTTACCCTGCAGTGGCAGAGACTTTTAATGCTCCCTAAATATTCATTTACTCTCCCTTGAGGTCGGACCAGGCCATATCATTAGTTCTTACTAATCAAATGTGAGGAGAAATGGTGTATATGACCTCTGGAGTGGGATAGGCTAAAACTTCTGTGCAATTCTTACTTTTATCTTCCTTTAAGGTGGCAACTGAGGAGCTTGGGTTGAGATGGGTGAGCTACAAGGTTCAGGCAGCCTGCAACCACCTAATATTTTCAGGGAGCTTCCCAGGAGAGTCATGGGTGATGAATGAACTATACATTGAGCGATTGTGTAGATTGAGTGATGAATGAACTATACATTAAACCATTGAGATGGGAGGGGTGGTCACTCTTACTCCAGGGTATCACAGCCTACCCTGACTAATACATGGGGTCTACATGGCCCTTTCTAGCCTTGTGCTCCTCTCCCCAACTCACTCCAACTCAACCTCCCAGGATTTATTGCCAAACCCATTCCTGCTCAGGATTTTTTGTCCTAGCTGTCCCTTCTACCTACCTTGAAAGTCCTTTCCCAAGATCATCACACAGCAGGTTCCATCACATTATTCAGATCTTTGTTTAGATTCCAGCCCCTCAAAAAGTCTTTCTGTGATTGCTCTACTTGAAACAGCTTCCTTCTACTTTCTGCCACTCTCTATCCTTTTACCCCTTTCATTATAGCACTTACCAGTACTCACAATTATACATATATTTTTGTTTATTTACTTTTTGTCCATCTATCTTTTTATATGGAAAGTAAGGGCTTCTTTTGCTATTGTTTTCTGTAGTATCTTTGGAATCTAGAACAATGACTCATGCATAATTGATATGTATATTAATGACATTAATGGCCCAATTATTTATCACTCTCTGTATCCTTGCCCTTTTCTATGACTGTTTGCAGTTTTTGTCACTAAAAAGTGGAACTTAGTTGCCAAGCCTTGAATCTGGTCTACTTGTAGGACTTGCTTTGATCATTGGGGACATTAGTAGATGTGACACAAGCATAGACTTAAAAAAGTGCCATCAGAACACACCTTACCTAGCCTGGGGAAGGAAGAAAGACACAGGAGCAGAGCCGGTGGCTCCAGTCATCCCTGCTGGGGCCTGATTAGATTTGCTGGCAGCTAGTTGGCCTCAGATATAAATGACTCCAGTCAAGATTCAGACAAGCTCGACCCAAATCCACAGAATACTCCAGCCTTATGAACTAAGGAATTGTTCATTGTCATATATCACTGTGATCTTATGGTTGTTTGTAACACAGAATCATTGTGGTGATGGATAACACACAACAGGGGACCGATAAATAGCTGCTGAATATCTCTCATGGTAAGTAAGCTGCCATGCCTCTGTGCCTCCTGTGTTTCTGATCTGGATATCTGTTCAGCCAGTCTTGCAAGTTGGCAACCTAGGAGATGCCTTAACTTCTTCCTCTTCCTTATTTCTAACTCTTGTTCTCTTCTAAACATGTAATGGCCTACGAAAGCCTTCAATTCAACCCCAACCTCCCTAGAATCTTGCTTCTCTAGTCCCATGTTTATAATAATATTTTACTTCAATATTGTAATAACTTCTTATTTGGAATCTCTATCAATAGTTTCTTTCTCCCTCTAGAAAATTCTCCCAGGTCTATTAATTTTATTAATTTCAAAAACAAATATTAATTTATAGTTCAATAAAAATTGAGTGATAACTTTGAAAAACCTTTTCAGAAATGTCCTTAAAAACTATTTAGTAAATACTTTTTAAATATGAAAGAAATAAATATAACCTGAACAAATTCAATAGGAAAAGAAAAAATTAAAAACAGCAAAAGACTAACAGTTCAGTGGTTAGGGTGATGGCCACATGCATTGGGGGTGGTGGGTTAGAACCCAGCCCAGGCCTGCTAAACAACAATGACAACAACAACAAATAGTCAGGCGTTGTGACGGGGACCTGTAGTCCCAGCTACTTAGAAGGGTGAGACAACAGAATCACTTGAGCCCAAGAGTTTGAGGTTGCTTTGAGCTGTGATGCCGTGGCACTCTGCCAAAGGCAACATTGTAAGATTCTGTCTCAAAAAAACAAACAAACAAACAAAAAACACCAGCAAAAGAAAACATATTCTAGACTAGTATTTTTCAACCTTTTTAATCTCATGGCACACCCAAACCTATTGTTAAACTTCTATGGCACATTTAAATTATGTTGAACTTTAAAAAAAGAGTAAAAAATAGTATACTTAATGTGCTTTGAACATCTTTTGACAATAATTTAATTAATTATCTTTAAAAAGTTTTGTGGCATAACTGAGAAAATGACATGAAGGCTGTGTTGACCTGTTTGATGGAAGTATTTCAGAATGCATGTGAAAACCCCACACTGTACCCCAGAAGAAGAGTATCATTGTACATAGTTAACATGCAATAAAAAAAAAAAAAAAGTTTTGCGGCACACCCAAGATCCTCTCATGGCACACCAGTTGAAAATCACTAACCATTAATTCTTAACTATCTGATGTTAAAATTAGTTTATCACTCCTTATATGAAAGAATATATTAGGATTATTAAAAAAATAAAGTAGATTCAACACTGTCTCTATGTTCATGTCACTCTCACTCACTTGCTCTTCTGAGTATGAAATAAAGGGTAAACTCATAGTGACAAATTTCTCAGCCAGTCTTGTTGAATCTCATCTGCAATGAGTTTCTATTACTGAGACTCCATTAATACTTGGGATGGTAATGAATTACCATAGTATTATGAATTGTGATTTTATGTTTCTTCCATTTTTGTTTTAATTTTATTCCTGGATAAATTTTTAATGTGAGAGATGGGAAATATAAATGAAAAGTACTTGTCTCTCCAGTGGTTCATGCTTCCTGCCCAGGGTTTTCATAAATGCTATGATCTTGTCTAGAACGCTTTCCTCCTCACCTGACCTCACTCTTAATTAGTTAGGACTATATTTGGTTACAAATAGCAGAACATCTATTTGTCAAGGGCTTAAAGAAATAGAGGTTTCATTGCTTTTCATAACAAGCATCCCAGAGCTAAGCAGTTTAGGGCTGGCATATGGATCAATGATGTGCTCCAGGGAATTCGAGGCTCTTTCTAACCTTCTCTCCATAATCCTTAGTGGGTAGGGGTTGCTCTCATAGATGAAACATGGTGCTGCTTTCTAGGCCTATTGACTGTGTCTCAGAGAGAAAGAAAGGGACCAAGCTAAGAGGAAAAAAATCATTTCTCCTTATAGCTGTTGCCTTTTTATTCAGGGAAAGAAGGTCAACTTAAAGACTTCCTCCTATATACCAGTGCCCAAAACCTAATCCCATGGCCTATGCTATCTGCAAGGAAGGCTGGGATGGTGACAGTACAACTAGCGGAGAGGAGCAAAAAGGAAGAGGACTGTAAGTGGCTTTTGCATGGCCAACCTGTCTGCCACGATGCCCATCACTAACACTCTCACCCGGAATTCCTACTCATTTTTCAGATCTCAGCCCCAAATAATTCAGACAATGTGAATTTTCATATACAGTTACGTGCCACAGAATGACTCCCATAAAACTGAAATGGGATTTCTATGCCTGGTGATGTCATAGACATTGTAGTGTTGTAGCACAGTGAATTACTTTACATGTTCAGATGTGTTTGGATACACAACAAGTTATCACTATATTCTAGTTGTCTATGGCATTCAGTACAGTAACATGCTGTACAGGTTTGTAGCCTAGGAGCAGTTGGGTATACCATGTAGCCTAGGTGTGTAGTGGGCTGTACCACCTGGGTTTGTATAAATACACCCCATAAAATTCGCTAATGATGCATTTCTCAAAACATATTCCTGTTGTTAAGTGATGTGTAACTGTACTCTCATAACATCAATATCTTGACTAACTCTTAATATAGTTTGTAATGGTACATTGATTTGAAGAACCATTGGATTAACATCTTATTAATACTTGTTGCTCCCACTTGACTGAGAATCATGTTTGATTCCTGCTGACTACTGTATCCCTGGAGCTAGGGCATGAATGATGTAGACACTATATAAATGTTGGGATCTACATTCACATAGAATGGGGGTGTTCAGTGTCTGTAGAGCAGAGCAATTACCACTTCAAAAGTGAAGCAACGAGGAATCTAAAACATGCCAAACTTGATTTGTACTAAAAACAGCACATTAGAATTGAATGCCTTGTATGTAATAATGATTTTGTTTATTAACCACAAAGTGAGGCTTATTTATATTTCCTCTTCAATAGTATCTACTCACTTGCCTTATTCACATGATTTACGAGAAGGGAGAGTGTGGAAAAAATAAAACCCAATGTTTTAGAAGTAATGTCTAATTTTTTAAAATAGCAATTTTTTAAATCTATTTTTTATTATTTTATTTTATCTATTTATTTTTTTATTTTATCTATTTTTTTAACCTTCAAAATGTTAATTATTGAGGTCATTAAACAAGGAGTTATATTACTCACAGGCTTGTTAAAGGTCGCACAAAATGCACACTGAAGCCAGAAAAGGCTGTCTTGTACTTTGCTTGCCTGTTGTATTTCCCCAGGTTTTGTCAAAATCTTTTTCTGCCCTTGAGGATGTATCTGTCCTGGGACACTGTGATTAATGGCAGAAAAAGGATGGACTGTTGAGTCTCAGCCTTGCCTCTCACGGAGGATCTTCAGTTCATTGAGAGTCGCTGCTGGACCCCACCCTGCTCTGCACGGAGCTGACTTTGCACTGATCAGTGAACGTGTGGCTGGGGTTCTTTCCCTGCGTTTATGTCATTGTCTGGTGAGGTTCCTACCATTGTCTGGTGAGGTTTGAGGATAAAATCTTCAGACTACTGTGCAGACCTCATTCCCATCAGCCTTCCGAGTCAATAGCCTACTGTGTTATTTCTTTTATTCCTTCACATCACCTGAAGGCTTAGGAAAAACCTCGTGCTATTATACAATGAGTGAACAGAGAAAAACAGGGAAGTGATAGTATTCAGAAAATTGAGAGAAAGCTTCTCCCCAAAGTTCACTTATTTCAGACAACAGAATAAAATTTGAAGACTATTTATTTTGCTTATTCATCACCCTGAAACTTGAAAAGATAGAATTTTTAAAAAGCTTATATTAGTTGTACTTTATAGCAAAGATGCCAAAGTGTAAACAATATATTAGCAAGTAAATCTATGGTGTGCTAAAGTTTAAGATCAAGTAGTGTTTATTTTAGCAGTTATGGAACTGTTGAAAACTGGAAAATTAGGCAATAAAGAAAACACATCGATAGATTCTAAAAAGATAATGGGTAAACGAAGCACCTAGACCTAATTAAATCTCTTATTAAACTAGGAATTGTATGATGTAATTTTAAAATGTCTGTCTTAAATCATCAGGCAACATATTGAACAATGATTTTAATAGAAACACTATAGGCTCGGCGCCTATAGCTCAACTGGCTAAGGCGCCAGCCACATACACCTAAGGTGGTGGGTTCGAATACCCTGCCCGGACCCGCCAAACAACAATGACGGCTGCAACCAAAAAATAGCGGGGCGTTGTGGCGGACGCCTGTGGTCCCAGCTACTTGGGAGGCGGAGGCAAGAGACTCGTGTGAGCCCAGGAGTTGGAGGTTGCTGTGAGCTGTAATGCCACAGCACTCTACCCAGGGGGACAGCTTGAGGCTCTGTCTCAAAAAAAAAAAAAAAGAAAAAAGAAACACTATAATCAAGGATTAAAAAAGAGATGCTCACTATTATCAGTTTTAATTAAAATTGTTATAAAAATTCAGTAGAAATGGAGAGAAGGACGCAGACCCGAGTATGAGATAAAACTAAGACAGTGATCTACATAGGCTGTATGATTATTTTAAGAAAATCTGAGAAAAATACCAGGAAAACTATTAGAAATTCAACCAAAGTACAATCTCATTAAGATAACCAAAATAGGTAGAAAAAATTTTGAAATATGATCATTCAATAAGTGCAGGATAAACAAATAGGGCCTTTAAAAAGATACAAGTTAAATTATTTATAGATGAAACATTTAAAAAACTTATAAACCATAAAAGTAAAGTAAATGATATTACTTGTGCACATTTATTTAATCTGGAGATAAGGAAGGATTTTCTAAATGTAACATCAAAGGGAGCAACCATAAAACAAACAACAGGTGTGATGTAACTATAAAAATTTAAAGGGCTTCTGGTTCCAAAATGGCAGTGTAGAAACAAGCTGGCTTCACATCCTCCCACAGAAAATAAAAAACAAATATACAACACTGAAGTTATCATCAGCAATATCTCAGCACTCAAATATGAGGTTGAGACAGTTTGAGGGCCACAAAGAAGTGAAAAGACTCCAAGCAAATGGTAATAGAATCAGAGTTGCACTTCCCTGACATACTCTTGCCCCAATCTGCCCTGCAATAAGGGTTTGGAAAGTTTTATGGTGTCTACACTGTAGAAAGTGAGATTGAAGTTGACAATCAGCTTCTTCATCATTTGGGGTTTCCTTGCAGGAAACCTGTCCCTGCCTCTCTCCTGTGGAAGCATTAGGAGTGCAAGAAAGGAGGATTATCCCCAAGGACAGCTAGAGACAAAGGGGGAGGTGGGGCACATCTCCAGCCCTGGAAACTCTGCTCTGTAACTTGGTCAAAGGAGAAGCCATCAGAGTGGCTGCTCAGCAGCTCCTGCTGCAGGAAGCTTATTCCCCAGGTCCTCTGGGCACAGACACCCAGTCTGCCTTCCCATGTCACCACCATATTCCCTTTGGGACCTCCCCCATTCAAGATGGACAGGCTTTTGATCCTTTACTAGAATTGAAGGAAATATGGGTTTAAGGTGCCATCTAGTGCCACAAAAAGGGCAACAAGCTAGTGGGGGGGAAAAAAAAGAAATATAATCAACAGGTAAATTACAAAATATCTATAAGCAAATATATTCAGTAAAAACCAAAAGCCAGAGAAGATTGGAATAAATAAATGCTCCTTCAATGCAAAGACAGAGACATACATCCATAAGAAACAATAGCAGATGGAAAACCATCACCTTCCCAAATAGACAAATCAAGAAATCAGTGATTGATCCTAAGGAGATGATGATATGTGAACTATCTAATCAAGAATTCAAAATATCAATTTTAAGGAAACTCAGTGCTCTCCAAGCCAACACACGAAAGAAGAAATCTATCAGAGAAATTTAACGAGGAGAATGAAATGATTTTTAAAAACCTAGAAATTTTGTAACTGACAAATACGTTTGCTGAACTGAAAAATTTATTAAAGTTTTTCCACAGAAGAAAGGATCAAGCAGAAGAAAAAGTTAGTAAGCTTAAAGACAGGCTATTTGAAAATACACAGAAGAGAAAACAGAAGAAAAGAATGAAAAGGAACATGGATCATCTACAAGATGTAGAAAATCACCGCCCCCCAAAATATCTAAGAATTATTGGTGTTCGAAATGATTTAAGATAATAACTGGAAAGGAAATAAAAATTTAACCTGAAGCATGCATTATATCATGGTCTAGAGCAGTGGTTCTCAACCTTCCTAATGCCATGGCCCTTTAATACAATTCCTGTGGGTCACAACCCACAGGTTGAGAACTGCTGGTCTAGAGGTTATATCCCTGATATAGAGTTTCATCAATTCAATATGTACCTTTAAAATTAAGATTATATTATATTATATTATATTATATTATATTATATTTATTTTTTTGAGACAGAGCCTCAGGCTGTTGCCCTGGGTAGAGTGCAGTGACATCATAGCTCACATCAACCTCCAACTCCTGGGCTCAGGAGATCCTCCTGCCTCAGCCTCCCAAGTTGCTGGGACCACACACCCAGCTATTTTTTGAGTTTTTTTTTGTTTGTTTGTTTTTGTTTTTGGGGGGTTGCAGCCATCATTGTTTGGTGGCCCGGGCTGGATTTGAACCCACCAGCTTAGCCACTTGAGCCACAGGCGCCAAGCCTAAGATTATATTTTTAAAACCTGTTAATTCATAGATAAAATATAAAGGAATAGGAAATATATAAAAAATATACCCATTAGTAAGACATGCAAACATAAGCAATATTTTTATTTATTTAAAGTAGTAATTGTTATTCTGAACTTGATAGGAATATGAGTAAAGGAACATTCCAATATGTTGAGTCCGTATATTCTGATTCATACTGCTAACTTGCTAACTTTTTCTGAAGACCAGTTTAGCAGAATGAAGCAAAAGCCTTAAAATGTCTAATACTCTGAACTTTTCTTCTAGGAATTTATCCTGATAATCACATATGTGCTAGGTTAGGTAAAACATATTGAGCACAAATTATATACAGTAGCAAAAATTAGAAACACCCACAAGGTCTATAGATGAAGTATTATTTAAATTATGATACTTTGTAACCATTTGGCATGATTTTTTAGAAAAGATTTCTTACATGAATTATTTCTCACTTTACTATGATAAATAAAAACAAAATTGCATATGCTATGTGCTAGAGAACTGTCATTACGGAAAGGATCGTAGGCATAGAAAAAAGGTCCTGGAATAAAATAATTCCTAAGAATTGACAACAGCGTGGTTTGGGAAGTGTGATGAGAGTGGATTTTGCTTTTATTTGTCTTCATTCTATTTTTTGTAAGTTGCTAATTCTCTTGAATAATTATATAATATTGTCAAGAGAAATAGAATATTTCCTCAACTATAATTTAAACTGAACTTAAATGTGTTCAGAAGGGAGTTTGTAGTTGGACAGATAGTATTCAATGTAAGTTATTTTTCTTAAAAATGTAGCTGAACTTCATACATAAATGAACAGCCTCCAGGAATCCTTTCAGGATCCTTCTGGCCTCGTCTGCCTAATCAGAACGTGAGGCGTTTGCATTTTTATATTGCAGTGCTTGTCAACTGTTCTATACATGGCTTTTTTTGGTCTGCTCTATCTCTGTTTTTCAGCCACTGACATTTATCAGAGCTTTGCTGTTTTCAAAATGCTTAGGAGGGGTTGGCAGGAAGTGGAGCATGAAATTTTTATCCAGGTGTAGAGAGAAAGGGAGAAAGGAAAGATATAGAAAAAGAAAAAAAAAAAAAAAAGGACGAAAGCTTCTAGACTTAGTGCGGGGCCAGACAGACCCTGGCAGAAAGCCCAGCTCTTGGAAATTGGCCCTCACCCCAGGATTTGTAAACAGCACAGCTCCATTGATGAAGATGCAGGCAAGGTGAAAGATCACGTTTGGCCACCTCAGCAGGACCACATGGCTGCCTGCTGACCTGACTGGGCCTATGATCCAAAAAATCCCTTCTTTTTTACAATCATCATTACTGTTTTTATTTTTAGAGACAGAGTCTCATTCTGTCACACAGTCTGGAGTGCAGTGGCGTAATCATAGTTCACTGCAGCCTTACACTCTTGGGCTCAATCAATCCTGCTGCCTCAGGCCTCCAAGTAGCTGAGACTATAGATGTGAACCATCATGCCTAAGTCCTTCTTGATAATAACATCCTTCCAAGTTATAAATATATTTATTATCAAGACAATTGGGGACTTACAAGCATGAAGGAGAACAGAAGTAAATTCAACCTTATTTCATTAAACAGACACAAATGCAGAGTTTAATGACTCCCCCCAGGGCTGAGACAGTTCTGACAGTTATAGAAGGTCTTTCAATAGCAATCCAGGCTCATGTGACAGCCTCACCCTGTTACCCCAAGCTTTGGCCCCCGCATCCCAGTATTCTCCTGCAGATTCCATGGTAGATGTGGGACTGTTTTGTGAAAGCCAGACTCTGGACACTTCAATGTACATTCATAAATTCATACATTCCATATTGACACAGTCCCTAGAATTACATTTATTTTGTCTTGATTCTCTACAATCTTTCCCATTCAAGGAGCAGGTAACTAGAATGAGCACATTTCCATTTTACAATACAACTAGGACCTCAGAGGTAGAAAAAAATCCATATCATTGCCACCATAGTGTGATTTTAATCAGCTACTCTTCTCTTGATTCAATTCAATTTACTAAATTGGGTTGGGCTATGAAGAGAGTGGAGTGATAATTTGGTAATTTGGGATTGTGGTTTCTGAGGCTGGATAGAGGTGTGCCTCAGTGCAGACCGGAGCTGATTCTAGTGATGGAAACCACCAGAAAGGAAGAGGATATTATCTGTGCCTTTGCATTCTGCCTAAAGTTTCAGAGTAACAGTGAGGTAGCTGGTTACTGAAAGCCCACAAGGGCTCTTATTTGGCAGATGTTTTAACTCCTTAACTTCCATATCCCTCATCATTCCAGCTGGGAAGAGAAAGGAACTTCAGAATTGAATTTAAATGATGTCTCTAGTGAGGTTTTGTATTTTATCTTTTAGCCTTTCTTTGAAGAGCCCTGTTAAGTTTTTGAGTTGTATTTCACACTTCATGGCTGCTTCCATTTTAGTTCCCATCATGAATTCTGGGGCACTTTTAAGCCCTCTCTGCCTCCCTGGGACTACTTAGGAGAATATTTCAGCTATTTGTGAGCTTGTCTTTTGTTTAAACATTTCCAGAGTCAGACAAATCCTCTTATGAAAACATATTAATTATTCAAGAGGATGTTTCCTCACTGTAAAATAAAACCAATAAATCGTACAAGGTGGATATTTAAGCTTATGCTCCTAATCTCTTCACATGCCACTTAATGTGCACATGAGGCTTTTAAAAATTAGTGTCTCAATTATATTCTATGATAGAGAGAACAGAGGGGTAGCTAGCGCAACTATTCAGCACCCTCTCTGTGTGAGCTCAGGCAGCTGTGTGATTTGTGAAGGTGGCTGCTCACCAGAGCACTGGGCTGAGCTGTAAGAACAGAACATAATTTCATATTACTTTTTATTATCTGAAGTCAATAGCAGTGAGGAGAAAAGGAAGGTTAAGGAACTTAGCAGTCCTAGGGCTATGAAAAAACCATCAGATTCTGTCTCATAGCTGAAACTCCAAGTAAAGAAAGAAACTCTCATGATGTAGTTGGGGGTTCCAGGTACTAGGAGGTTTCCAGGTTCCAGGAAGAAGGCTCCTGCTGCTGAGGAGAGCAAGCCAAGAGGAAAGAAAGCTGCTGTGTAGACCTACGTAAGAGGCACACAGCGTCTCCAGCGCACAAGTCTAAAATACACTGGGAGTCTGGATTAGTCAAAACCAAGACACACTATCCCATTTTTGTTGATTCACGTGAAGAGATAAGAAGATGCATCCGGAAAAATTCTGGCATATATTTTTCATGAACTCAAAGTTTCAAAAATGAAAATGAAAGACCCAGGACAGATGGTAATATTTTTTGGTCACTTTATCTGTGCCACGGAATAATTTTGAAATGGAGATCAATAAAAAGGTACAGAATGCAATTAGTTTGAATCAGGCAGAAAGAGGATGCAAATTAGGGGTAGGGTGAACCCCTGCATGATTTTACCCATGCATATGAGATGATAAAATGTAAAGATAAAAATTAGGAAAGGATTGGCTAGGTGTAGCAGCTCATGCCTATAATGTCAGCACTCTGGGAGGCCTAGGAGTGAGGATCACTTTGGCTCAGGAGTTTCGGACTAGCTTGAGCAAGAATGAGACTCTCTCTTTCCTAAAAATAGAAAAATAGCTGGGGGTTGTGGTGAGTGCCTATAGTCCCAGGTACTTGAGAGGCTGAGGCAGAAGGATCACTTGAACCCAAGAGTTTGAGGCTGTTGTGAGCTAAGAGCCATGGGCAGCAGTGAGACTCTAGTCTGGGCAACAGTGAGACTCTATCTCAAAAAAAGAAAAAAAAATTGGGAAAGGGTAAAATTTGAAAGGTGCCAAGGAAATACAGGGCATGCCAGGATTATAAAACTCAGCCCCAGTGGAATAGTTGTGTGTAGACCCTGTGGGATGGGGCAAGTAGGGTTCCACTCTGAGAAGGGGCTAGGGCATTGGGCTGCAGCTCTGGGTGAGACACGTATGGGGCACACCCAGATTTGGATCTCTGATTCAACTCTGTTCCAGAACCTCAACTGTCCCTTCCAGACAAGATGATTCTACCATTTCTGCTGGTATGACTTTGTAACTCTGGGAAAGCATTTTTTTAAAGTAAATAGACAACGAAAAAATGGTGCTTCTTTGTATGTAATCCATGTGTAGTGGTGAGTTTTGGATTAGCATATGCCGCTTTGTGTGTGATTTGCTTTTAAGATGTTAGAAATGAGAATCTGACATCTCAGAGAACTTGATCTACCAGATTGGTAATTTTTAATTGCAACACTTAGGAAAACCTTGTAGACAATGTTGGATGCTCAGGAGAACCTCATTTGCTGAACCCATAAGTTTAATTCTCAAGAGGTTGAAATGCTTTAAGAGAATTTGATATGCTAAATTTAGAAGTTTTGATTTATTAGATATACAAGAGCTAAGTAAATCTTGAGAAAGAGTTTGTTTCTCTCAATTGTAAGTCACCCTGTTAGGGATTTAAGATTTTTAAGAAAACAAGATGTATTAAATTTGTGATTATAGTTTGAAATACTCAGAAGAATTTAATTAATTGAATTTGTAAATGTTGTCTACACTCTTAAGATTATTTGATTTGTTATGTTTAGAAAAAATTGTGACTAATCAAAAATATGTAAGATTAAGTTTGAAAATGGTGTCCAAATATTTAGTGAGAAGTACTCCAGCTCATGTTCAAAAACTGAGCTTCAGTCAAAGGACAAAGGAAGGTGAATGTTTAACACTTTAACACACACAAATTTCATTTATAAGAAATCTTCCATAATACATGTTCAAAGGCCAAACCCATTACAATTTTAATAAATTGACTAGTGATTAAAGTACACAGGTGTAAGTTGTGCTATCAAACGATGCTCAAATGATGCTCTTCATGTTGGGGTGGTGACTTTGGGACATACAGGATGGGGAAGTGAATGTGTGGTTTGGGAGATGTATAAAAAAGAAAACATTTGGTTTTTGTTTTTTGAATTATGACAAACAATATCCAGATGATGGACTTCTGATATAGTGTGTATACCCCCATATGTGGGAAGGATGCTCAAAAGCATTTGGGAAGACATTTTTGGATCTAATAAGGAGGATTTTAAACTATAGTCTTACGAGGAAAGGATATGTTCATAAATGTTTTATTCTGGTATAAGAGATAAGTGCCTTATACCACATACAGAAGAAATACAGGTTGAAACAGGAATGAACATGTATAATGGATCTGTCGGTATGACATGGTTTACTAGAGATTTAACGTTAATTACTGTTATCCTTACTGGGTGTCTGTCAATGAATTGGGGGCTTTCCATACCTCTTCTTCTCTCCTTTTAACAATATTCTACAAGGTAAGTTTGATTATATCCATTTTATCAGATGAAAAAACTGAGGCCGAGAAAGGTTAAGTGTCTTGCCTATGTTTTTACAGCTAGTAGGGGGTAGAACCAATACTGAGACCCACTGCCTGGCCTCTTTCCTATTTTCCATTCCACTGCCAAAGGCTAGAATTAAGGTGATGAAAGGGCACTCTCCTACAAAAGACAGTGAAGGTACTTCAAAAGGAGTCCCAAGTGTTAAACATAGCGGTAAGCTGAATTAGAAAGCAGCTTAAGTAAAGTATCATTAGAAAAAAAAGAGGACAAGTGATCAGACCTGGAGCTGCTTAGATAAACTTCCTGGAGCAGCTCATAGGCTGTATTAAAGCTCATGCCGAGGTTTATATCTCAAGGACATCATCAAAGCACCTCTTCATCCCTGGGGTTTCTTGTCCATATAACCTTGTATTTCCCCTCCCACTAAGGTGCAATTGTAGCCTCTCAAGGAGGCAAGAGAGAAGTATAGGGCAATGCAAGCCAGTCCCTCAGCCTGGTCTCTGGTCTCTGACTCTGAGACCACTGGGTGCTGGGATTTTCCTGTATGTGTGGCATCTTAATATGGTATGGACTAGGCATTTAGACAACTACTGTTGATAAGGCACTTGGAGTGCTGAGTGGACTGTA
Source organism: Galago senegalensis (assembly GCA_963575145.1). Taxonomy (NCBI): domain Eukaryota; kingdom Metazoa; phylum Chordata; class Mammalia; order Primates; family Galagidae; genus Galago; species Galago senegalensis. The sequence continues at coordinate 10,215 of CAUYTI010103892.1, read as the reverse complement.
GTTTTCCGTTAATCTCACCTTAAGAGAGATAAGTGGATAGTGTCCTTCTTTTTTTTTTTTTTTTTTTGAGACAGAGCCTCAAGCTATTCCCCTGGGTAGAGTACTGTGACATCACAGCTCACAGCAACCTCCAACTCCTGGGCTCAAGCGAGTCTCTTGCCTCAGCCTCCCAAGTAGCTGGGACCACAGGTGCCCACCACAATGCCCGGCTATTTTTTTTTTTTTGGTTGCAGCCATCATTGTTGTTTGGTGGGCCCAGGCTGGATTCGAACCTGCCACCTTAGGTGTGTGTGGCTGGCACCTTAGCCACTTGAGCCACAGGTGCTGAGCCATAGTGTTTTTCTTGTTGGAGAAAAAGACAGGGGGCAGATAACAGTTGGACCAGAGAAGGGTCCATAAAATATCTGTGAGTTTTCAGTATGCCTGGATACCTAGGAGGCGTGATGGAAGTGATGAACACCTCCTCCGACTGGAAGTCTTATCTGGAGCCACAGTACCTGCTGGAGGCATCGGGGTGTGGGTCAGGAATCCTGGGGGACTCAGTCACCTGGGGTGTGGAAGAGGCAAGTGTGAATTAGAAGCCATAGTTATTCCAGAATAGGGGCTTCTGAATCAAAAGTGTTCTAAGTTATAACAAAACTCCATGGCAGGCAGAAATTTGGCCCAATTTTTCTTTTGCTTTAAAAGATAACATCATAGGTGTGCTTTAGGGTTTACTTGAGGCATTTGGTCTAGTTTTGGATTCTGATCAACGTGTGCACAGTCAGTTCATTCATAACATTCACATGTCACTTGGATAGGTTCTGGGAATGGAACAGGAAACCAGACAAAACATCTCAGTTTTTATGGAACTTGCAGTCTAGTGGGCAGGGAGATGTGGGAGAGACTAACAAGGTACAGATAGTTACAACATCATTGGGCAAATGCTATGTGAATAGATAAGAAGAACATCACATCCAGACTTGCAGGTCAAGGTCAGTTTCTTAGTGGAGGTGGCTCCTTGTTGGAGAAAAAGGCAGAGGGCAGATAACAGTTGGACCAGAGAAGGGTCTATAAAATGTCTGTGAGTTTCCAGTATGCCTGGATAGCTGGAGGATAACAAGGTTTCCAGGTGAATGCCAGTCCTACAGCAGGTGGTCGTGGACAGGGTAATGGTAATCACGTAATGCTCTGTCAGATCACCCCCTTTCAAGAGGAGCATTGACAAATGGGACTAGACAATAGAGACAGTCAAGGAAGGAAAGATGGGAAGATTCAGGAGGGATGTTGGAAAGGCTGCCACATGGAAGAGGTGTGAGACAACTAGGAATAGTCCAAAACCAGGGAGGCAGATTTCAGTTCAACAAAAGTTAGAATTTTCTAATAATTTAACAATTGATTGAATTTAACAAATGACACAAGTTGAGTGAAATATTTAAGCAGAGTCTGGTACTCTTAAAGATGGTCCTATCCAGAAGGTTGTGGGGTTAAAGTTTTATTTGGGTGGAAAATTGTCAAAAAGGTCTCTAAACATCTCTGGTACATCTCTGACCCTTATATTTGGGATCTGGGTCCAGCCAATCAGGTAAGGTTTAAGGACAGACAGCAGGTTTAGAAGAGACCTAGGAAGTGGGCTACTTCCATTGGTAGCTGGGTATGGCTGGGACAGAGAGGAATGGACAGCAGGGGTCAGTGGGCAAAGTTTTGTTAATGCATGTCTTTGTTCCAGGTTCCTCTTTTGCTCTCTCAGAGAGCTCATTTCCTCTTTTGCCTGCAACTGTTACTCTGTTCCTTGTTTTGCCTGGAGATCATCCCTCCTTGGATATTTCTTTTCTTTCAAACATTCTTATCCAAAACCAGTCTGAGTAGTGAGCAACCTGTCCCTTTCATCTCACTGACATGACACTCACCCCTACCAGGCAGAGAAGCATTGACACGAGGCCAGTGTCTTCTGAGCCTCCTGTTGCTATACACACAGTTCTGCGTCAGGTTACCTCTTGTCCCTTCTCCGTTCCTGTGGGGCTTAGAGATGACCCCCTGCTTCTTTCTTAGTTCCAACACCACAACAGAACCAGTCATTGTCACTGACCCCTGTGAACCGGGTGTGTCGATTCTCAGTGTCTCTTGTCTTGAAACTACATGAAATGTCATACATACCTTCTAGTTTTTACAGTAGGAAAGAATTTTAAATCTGGAGCGAAAATGCAGAGTTCCAAAGGTAAAATGCCTGGTGTTTACAGGATTTTAAACAGAGGTAGAGACGTGATCTTATTTAGCTATATTTGTCTTTGAAAGTTTTTTATTCTAGGTTACCACTACCTTAAAAAAACATTCTTTCTGAAGGGGATATCTCTTTCCTTCCTTTCCTCTCTTTCTCTCTCTGTCTTTTTCCCTGGGCCCTCTATTTATGAAAAGGTTACAGGAAACCTTTAAATTAGTACTACAACAAGCAGCTAAAATGTTTTCCCTATGTACATTTTAGTTTCAGAATGAAATTAGGCAAAGTCTACCTAAGATGGTTCCACCCAACAATTCCTTTAAAAATGCTATGAAATTAGAAGGTAGAGGTTTTCTTTTTAAATTAATCTCATTTGAGGCAGTAATTCCAGTTCTTAGAATCTATCCTAAGGGGAAAAAAGTCAAGAAGGCAAAACAAAACTATCATATTCATTAGATCAATCATAATAGCAAAAAAATCTAGGAATCACTTAAATACCCAACAATAGGGAAATGGTTAAGTAAATAATAGCATATTCACAAAATGGAATGACATGGAGCCATTGAGATTATGTGCCTGAAGACTTTTTCATAACCTGGGAAAGTGTTAATATTTTTCATTAACATCAATGGAAAAAAATAAGGTACAAATTATATAGAATTTGACCTCAATTATATAGTGTAATATTTGTAAACAGAAATCTGAATGTTAACAGGTGTTATTTTCAGATGGTGAGGAAACGGTGATTTGTATTTTGTGTCTATGCTCTTTGTATTTCCCACGGCTTCTGCAATAAACAAGGTTTAATTTTTCAATCAGGAAAGCCACATTGTTGTTATTTTTTTTAAAAGTCTTGATTCAAAGGCTGTCCATTAAAAATTCAAGGAACATACAAAAAGCTAACTTAACATTTCTGCTAAGTCTGCATTTCCATGTAGAATTAATTACCTGGAGAAAGGAGAGATAATTCACATGGAGAGAACTTAAGTCTCCCTTTCTTTCTAAAATATTCTTGGGAGAGAATGGATGACTATGTATGTAGGAGATACATTCATTAGAGGGGCTGAGGGCATGACTCTGAGGTGTGCTCACCAGACTGAGAAAGGAAAAACATACAGAGCACTTGGAGGACATGAAGATAGAGACCTGAATCCTCATCCCTAATTCTATCCATTGCTGACCCCCCTGGGCCGTATCTGCACAATAGAGACATGGGGACATTTCTTGCTGCTGTCATTTCCCAATGCTCTGGCATCTGAGACCTTCTGATTTCACTGAGCAAGTGTCATGGAGGGTCAGAGTTCTGCCATGGTTTACCTAGAGAAAAGCAACAATGGAGCAGAAATCTGGCTCTCTGCCCACATCACTGTGAGGATTCTGATCCTGAAGCCTATCTCTAACCTAAGTTCCAGGGGAAAGAGCACAGATATAGAACATGTTACTGTGTAAGCCAAAGGGACAGAGCTCCATCAGCTGCAGAATGCTCTGGGTCACAGATTGACAGCTCTTCCTAGACCCATGGTGCAAGGGTCCCATGTAGGAAAACAAAATAAAACAAAACAAAAACAAACCACCACCCCCTCTAATTTAGGGATCAAAAGGAAAGAAAGCATATGTAAGACTGAAATGGCATCAGATTTCATTGCCTGGATTTTCAGTTACACATTATGCTATGGATTTTTTTTTTTTAATTTAAGAAAGCTGCTGTAAGATTAAAGGAGCAGGTCAGTGCAGAAAGATTTACAAGTATACATCCCTTTCAGCAAAATGAGTATCTAAAAACCAGAGAGCATAAAGATAAATTTGCAAAATAATTAATTTCACTACTACTTTGAGTAATTGTTTTACCCTCTACATTTAAAATATAAATTGATTCAGCACAGCTTGTTTAACCGATGACATCTTAAGCACATAAGGATTGTATAAAGGGAGATGTACACAGAACTAACAAATCAGCATTTGGACACTGTTGCAAAAGACGGAAGTATAGATCTCCCCGATTTTAAAAGTGTTCATGGAATACAGAAGCTGAAAAAGCTCTCCCATAAATTACTACAAGTCAAATGATCTTCATGCAAAAGGGAACCGTAGTTTGGAAATCTTTTTCTCAAGTTTTGTCCTCACTCCTTTTTGGGGTTTCTCACATTCATTTAGCTCATCAAGGACATCAAATGAATCCACAGTGGCAGGTATTTTAAACATACCTCCACACTCCAGGTAAAACATTTAACACCTGTGCACACACATACCCTGAAGACCCAGAACACCCACAAGAAAGTCAATACCAATAGAGGTGTGCACTAATAATCAATTTCCATCAAGCTCCCCGAAGAGCCCCAGTATCTGAAAATGTCAACCTTTTCAGTTTCAATCAGCGTCTGAAACCTTAACCTGTTGGTTGCAGTAGAGGAAGTGCTCTCAATTGCCTTTGCCGAGCACGTTTCTCTGTGGATACAGACAGGCTAAAAACATTGACCTTACATTGCAAGAGAAACTTGGAAAACCTCCCAGGTAAGCTCCCTGGATCCCTATCTGTTGATCTTCTTAAAAATGATGTGGCTCCCTCTCACTCCTGAATGAGAAGTCCTAGCAGCACAGAGAGAGATAAATGAGAAATCCTAAGTATTTTGTGATTCTGATAAAATGCTTTTCATATCCAAATAATATCGGGGAGTTGAAATGAGAGAGCAGAAAGTCCCAGAATTTTCAGGAAAATGTGGAAAATGAGGTATTTTGCCTAGGTGTACTTAGAGCATGAAAGAAGCAAGAAACTGCCCAGCAGAATAGCAGGCCTGGAGGAATTTACAAGCCCTAGCCAGGAGCCAGCCCCTGGCCGAGCCCTGAATATCCCCCTTTAGACTTTAAGGGTAAAGGGAGAAGGAATATATGGAAAGGAGAAAAGCAGTTGAAAGGAAAGGTCAGGACGATGAGTGGAGAAGGAATGAAGAAAGAAGAGTTAAATGAAGAAAAGAGGAGTGTGTGTTGAAAGGGAGGGAGATTGGTGATGGGTAAAAAAGGAAAAGAAAAAAGATAAGATAAAATCCATGATCAACAACTGACTCATTTATTTCACTACCTCTTTGGCTGTCAGTAAAAACTTCAGGGCATGGGTGAGCCAATCTTCTCCTTGGACTATACACTACCCAGCCCCAAACCTCCATAGTAATACCATGGTCATCCATGAACTTTCTTTTCCACAAAAGGCAAGCTCACCTATCAAAGGCCACAGCAGTCATGGAGTAGATACTGGCGAAGACAGCAGCAATGGGGAAGAAGTTGTGGAACTTGCAGTAGAACAGGCCATAGTACCACTCGTTGTGCACAGCATAGGTGAAGTTCACCACGGTATTGAATGCAGCCATGGAGGCCTCGGCAAAGGCCAAGTTCACCAGGAAATAGTTGGTGACTGTCCTCATTCTCTTGTGGGCTAAAATGATCCACATCACCACTACGTTGCCCACCACGGAGGTCACCACGATGACCGTGTAGGCAGTTGCCCAAAGGACAATTTGCCAAGCTGGCTGCACGAACTGGTTGGGCTCTGAGGTGTTAGTGGAGATGTTTGGGAAGAGGTCTGAGTCCATCGAAAGGACGTTGTCCATTTTGCAGCTAGGCTGTAAAGTCCTCTCTGTACACACACTCCTTTTGCAGTATAGTCCTGTGGCAGGCGACTAGGGCTCAGGGTCCAGCTTAAGTCAGACAAGAGGGCAGAATGTTCTTTCTTGGCAGGACTTTTTTTTTTTTTTGCAAGCAGGGCTTGGTGCTCAGAAGATAAACGCTTCTAGATGTGCTGTCTGCCTGCCCCTGGTGCCTCTGAATTCCTCCACTTCCAAGCTTCAGGAAGCATCTGAGTCCAGAAATCTGGAGACAGCGTTTCTTTAAACTGGAATAGGGAAAAAAAAATCCTCCAGTCACGGTTGGTTCTAGGAAGCAGGAGACCCCAGTCTTTCTGCACCTGCTGCTTCCAACTATTTTCCCTTCCTGTAGCGGGAAAGGCAAAGCCGTGTGCTGCGTGAGGACTTGAGAGCAAAAGGGGCGGGGAGGGGGCGTCACGGTGCAACCTGTAAAAGTTCTGAGTCTGTGGTCAGGATTCTGGTGCCCAGTGTCTAGCTGGAGATTTCTCCTTTGCTTTCGCTGCCACTCCGCAGCCGCCCGCAGTTTTGCAGGCGGCCCTCAGCTCCGGTCCTGCTCAGCTCCGGAGTTAGCAGAACCTCAGCAAGCTGCGCACCAGGCTTTTATAACCCGCTGCACAGACGTCACCGCGAAGGGGCAGTACCTGGACTGCGTACTTGCCAGTCCCCGTGCGCAGCGCGGCAGCTGCGCCAGCTGTTGGCAATTGTCTCACTCCACCGCCGCAACCACCACGCCTTTTGCCGCTTGCTACCTACTGTGGGCGTCTGCAAGTTGGGAGTCCCACGCATTCCGCGAGGGGGCAGTAGGTGGCCTGGGAGTAACTGAGCCAGATGGAGTCCAGGTCTGGATCCTCATTGCACCAGCGGTGCAGGGGGAGAGGAAGGGATTAAGAAACAGCTGGAGTGAAGGATACTCAACTTCCAAGGAGGGTAGCCTGGAGCCCTGCGACAATTCTGCAGACGCGCCTGCCTGTGGCAGTGTGAGCTGGGCCAATGTGGGGGCGACGTGCCAGCGCTGCGCTGCAGCCAGAGTGCGCGGTATGCTAACTCCACAGCAAGAGGAGACCACTCCAGGGTTGCAGGTGTCCGGATAACAACTTTCCTGAGGCCGTGCTTAGGAAACACACCTTCGAAAACCTAGCTTCTCTCCCTCTTGGGGCAGATGTCCCTGGGAGGCAGTGATAGGCTCTAAGCTTTGGGGACATCTTAATCAGCTGCCCTGGTGACTTGGCTCCTATCCCTGAGGATGGTCCATCTGAGCCTTTCAGATGAGCCGGCTGTGCAAGCACTGGGTATTGCAAAGCTTGGCGAGCGCAGGAGTAGCCAGAGGCAAACGCGTCTCCCAGACACGCGACTCTGGGCTCTCCGCCAGCCCCCACTGCGGCGTTGCCTTTGCCTTCCAGGGACCTGGCAGCCTCTGCCTCCGTCCCTCCTGGCCTATAGGCTAAAACGAGGTCCAGAGTGGGGTCTAGGACTCTTCCTTCTGCGCCTTTATCAGGTTTGCATAGGTGACTGGAGGTCACGGCATGTCTGCTATCTCGCCATCTCGTCCAGCTCTGCTCTCCGGGGGACTTTGAGGCCTCGCCCCAGAGCAAGGCCACTTCAAACGGTCGGGCTAGAGCGGGACCCTGGGAGGAGGTGCGGGGAAACTCGCCAGTCCACGCGAACCATTTTGGAGAAGCTGAGTTGGATTGAGCTCCAGAGCATGCTCTAGCCGGACTGCCGCAGAAGATTCATCTTCTGGGGGCTCGTCTACATCCTCTGCCCGCCCCCTTCTTTATCTATAGGCACTCAGGACTTTGTGAGGCGGGCGACGACGGGCAGTACAGACCCGCATGTGGGCTGGGGCTGGCTTACGCTGGCACCCTCTCGGGAGGGGGATTTGCGCACTAGTATGGCGAGTGCTCAAAGTATCCCTCGGGAAGCGCTTTAAGTCTGGGAAGTTTATTGTATTGACTATGCTGGGCTAAAATCAGATCTTCTTGCCGGAGCAGGAAAGCTACTTAGTTCGTTGTGGTTTTACTGGAGCCCGGGATTTCAGTGTTTATAGGAACTGAACCTGGCTAGGCCAAGTCTTGTTACCCCTAAATCTTGCAGAGAGAACTGTAGAGAGATGCCTTGGATAGAACAGCGCCCCCTTACTTAGAGCGGCGGGATAGGAGATCTTTGAGGAAGGGAAAGCCTTTACCTTCTAGCATCACTCCCAGGTGAGAGAGACCGGGGTGGGGGTTCTTCACGTTTTATTTTTCTTCCCAAGCTGTACAAAGTTCTCTTTACCTCTTTCTCTCTGTCCAATGGAGTCAGGTTGATATTTTCAAGAGAAGGAAAGCTAAACCAATACAACCTAAATACATAATATTATATATTAAAATCTAAATATAAAATAAATAAATACAAAAAAAAAAGCCATTTCTCTTTCCTTAGAAGAGATATCTTGAACAAGGTCCTGACCTGACTGGCAGTCTTGTAAAGGAGAGAGAGGCAATTGACTATCCAGAACCGGCAGTGTTAGGGTAAGCAAAGCTTCCAGGCTCTGTGCGAGAGAGCAGGGAGGCCACTTCATCTAGACCAGCGGTTCTCAACCTTCCTAATGCCGTGACCCTTTAATACATGTTATGGTGACCCCCAACCTTAGCAACGAAAATAATTTTTATGGGTCGCGGCATTAGGAAGATTGAGAACCACTGATCTAGACAATGAGGGGAGCAGAGTAGAGGGAAGAAATTCTCGTCCATGGAAAAGTCTGAAGAGTGAGTTAGGGTGGGAAGAGGCTGAGGGTGGAAGGGAGGAGACTATTCCAGGTAGAGGTTTGGTAAGTCAAACCATGTTTCTCTGCCTAGAGTTACACAGAGACCTCCCAGCTCACTTAGACTAAGATTAGCATTCCTTACGCTGACCTTCAAGGCACTGCATTCTGAGGGGGACTGCTGTGTTCTTGAGGCTGGCCTGGGTTGCTGTCCTTTCTGCTCTGGGTTCTTCTAGGCATATCCTAGGAGTACTTATGACTTACCAAAGTTAGTTTCTTCCCTACGAAAAACAAAGCATACTCGGGATGGGTTCATAACTGAAGGAAAAAAAAAGCCTCAGCCATACAGCAGCAGCAGGTGTTCGCTGGTCTCACACATGATGGGATTAGGCACTTTCTCTAGGATTTTCCCATCCACAATAAAGCAATGACTTGCTTTCCCACACAGGGATCACTTTGCACAAATGTATTTGTGCATCTTGTTTTCTTCCAAGAGCTGCGTTTTTTATCCTTTGGCTCCTCTTTCCACTGAACTCTCTACTTAACACACAACACAGCAACACCTACCTCCACATAAATCCCATGGACAATGTAATATAAATCCTTCCTTATCTGCACAGGGTCTTTAATACTCTGTAGACAGAAATACAAACGAGTAATACTCATGCATTTAAATGCAAATAAAAGATTTTCATTGCTGTCTGTCTGCATTTTGTTTTTCTTACTTGAACCATTGTCCAAATGCTTCAGAGTCAGCAAATGCAGATTTAACTCATTCCTTTCAATTATTAAATATTATTCTATGGTATGGATGCACCATACTTTATATACTCATTTACATATTCATGAAAATTCACTTCATTTCCAGTTTTTACCACTAAAGAAAATGCTACAATAATGTTTTCTTTCTATAGGGCAGATTCAAAGTGGAATTGCTGGGTAACAGTTCATATTTATATGGCGTGTAGTCAGATGCACATCTGTATGTGTGTTGTATGTTTCTATTTATATTTAAATGTTGCCAGATTGCCTTCCACAAAAACTGCAGCACTGTTAGTTTTGTTAGTCTGGTGGCTATAAAATGCTACAACATTGCTATTAGAGGGTGGACATTTTCCTAACTACTAGAGAATTTAAACTTTTTATAAGACTTTTTGAGCTGTTTGGATTGTCCTTTTTTAAAATTGTCATTCACATCCCTTGCTTCTTTTCTATTGAATTGTTTTCTAGCCATTTCTTTTTTCTAAATGCTCTTGGCATCTTATAGGTATAAATAATTTGCTTGTCATGAATATTTCAATTTTTTCTAATGCTATTATTTCTCCTTTGAACTTATATATTTCTCACAAAAATGAGAAAAAATATAGTTATATTTGCTGTAAAGGCATTTGGGTTTTCTAGTTTTGCTTTAAAAAGTCTCCCGGCTCGGCGCCTATAGCTCAACTGGCTAAGGCGCCAGCCACGTACACCTAAGGTGGCGGGTTCGAATACCCAGCCCGGACAGCCAAACAACAATGACGGCTGCAACCAAAAAATAGCCGGGCGTTGTGGCGGGCGCCTGTGGTCCCAGCTACTTGGGAGGCGGAGGCAAGAGACTCGCTTGAGCCCAGGAGTTGGAGGTTGCTGTGAGCTGTAATGCC
>CAUYTI010103889.1:0-10070 GCA_963575145.1 Galago senegalensis | reverse complement strand
TTAGAGTTTCATAATTCTCTTTATATAGATCTTTCACATCCTTTGTTAAGTATACCCCCAAATATTTCATCTTCTTTGGTACTACTTTAAACGGGATGGAGTCCTTGACTGTTTTTTCAGCTTGGCTGTTGTTGGTATATATAAATTGCCGGGTGTTTTTTGCCATTGCCTGTCCTGCTTAGCAGCTGACTCATCCCAGGGCCCGCAGTCCAGCCCTCCAATGGTCTGAGGGACAGTGAACTGGCCCCCTGTTTAAAAAGTTTGAGGACCCCTGCTCTAAGGCAAGGACTGTTATTCTGTTTTAAAGGTGGGGAAACTAAGGTTCAAAGAGAAGACATGTACTCAATCAACATGTTCTTAATAGGCATCATCTACTGTGTACAAGGCATGGTGTGAGGCACTGGTTATAGAGGGGAAAATAAAACAGACCTTGTCCCATCTTTCCTTACACATGGCCTAAGAACATGGACAGTAAACGGTGAAACAAGCAAATACATGGTAAATTCCAGGAAGGAAAAGAGAGAATAATGTAGGTCATAATGATGGCATAGGAGCAAAAGACTCAAGGAAACCCTCAATGAGGGGGTGACACTTATCATGACCTGGGCAATGGGAAAAGCCAACCAGGCAGAGTGGCGGGAGGGAAAGAGCCTAGAATACTGAGTGAAACAAAAGTTCTGTGTCCATCCTTGGCCATCCAGGGGGAAAGTGATATGAAAAGATTAGAGAAAGAAGAACATAGTGATGGAGAACCTTCTAGAGTAGGAGTTGGCAAATTGTGGCCCACAGGCCAAATATGGCCTACTGCCTCTTTTTGTAAATCAACTTTTTATTGGAACATAGCCGTGCCAGTCCACTCACACATTGTGGCAACTTTTGCTCTATGACAGTGGTTCTCAACCTTCCTAATGCCGCAGACCTTTAATACAGTTCCTGTGGGTTGCGACCCACAGGTTGAGAACCCCTGCTCTGTGACAACTACAGAGTATAGTACTTGTAACAAACCATCTGGCCCACAAAACCTTAGGTATTTACTGTCTGGCTCTTTATAGAAAAAGTATACTGACCCCTGGCCTAAGCCATATAAAGAAGTCTGGATTTTATTCCAGGAAAGAGAAGGAGCCCTTGGAGCATTTTACACAGCAGAGTCAAATAATCTAACATTTTTTAAATACTGCATATCACTCTGGCTGCACTACATAGAAAATGGAATCTAATAGAGAAGGGTGAAAGCAAGAAGCCATTAGAAGTTCTTAGGAGTCCCAGTGAGAAATAGCAACTAGAGGACTGGACCTGAACAGTGATTCTGGGGACAGAGAAAAGCCAACAAGTGAATCAGTAGGACTTAGTGATATATTTGATGCTGGGACTGAGAGACAGGGAGAAATGGAGTATAACTCCCAAATTTCTAGCTTGAACCCTCAGTGGAATGATGGTGCCAGTCAATGAGATGAGCCAAGTAGAGTGGGTAGAAGTAACTTAGGTGGGTGAATAAGTTTTAAGTCTCAGAGTTCTGTTATTAAGTCTTAGAGCCTGCACTGGACACCAAATCTTTATGCTTTTTTTTATTAAATCATAGCTGTGTACATTAATACTATCATGGGGTACAGTGTGTTGTTTCTATATACAGTTTGAAATACTTTCATCCAACTCGTTAACATAGCCTTCACGTCATTTTCTTTGTATCAGAATGTTCATTGCAGCCCAATTCATAATCGCCAGGTCATGGAAGAAGCCCAAGTGCCCATCGATCCACGAATGGATCAACAAACTGTGGTATATGTATACCACGGAATACTATGCAGCCATTAAGAAGGATGGAGACTTTACCTCCTTCATGTTCACATGGATGGAGCTGGAGAATATTCTTCTTGGCAAAGTATCTCAAGAATGGAAGAAAAAGTATCCAATGTACTCCTTATGCTTTCTCAGTGAAGTACATGGCCTTTCACTGGAACCATCTGAGTCTTAACTCTCAATTGACACAAAATCACCAACACTAAATTTTTTCACTGCTAATATTTGCAGCAGTTCTATGAGGCCACAAAGTGGTCTGTTTTAGGCAGATATGCCTATAATTATGTAGCCTTGTCTTTACAGTTTTCAGCATTTATACATAATTTGTATTATGCATAAGCTAATTTTGAGCTTCATTTTTAAAATAAAAAATATTTCAGGCCATGGATTAAAATCTTTCACATGTAAATGAAATGTATCTACATTCTTTGTACAGAGAGGCATCTTTGGGGAGCTCAAAATAGTTCCACTCTTGTCACTATGGCATTTATTTTGTCTCTGAAAACGCAACATTTCTCAGGTCCTAATTTGAAATAAGGAGATTCTACAACTGGGCTTAGCCACAGACTGGATGGGAGTGGCTCTGAGGGCCCCAAGCCTAAATAAGACCTCCCATATCTGGTTCATCTGCCCATTTAGGTAGCTGAGATGGCACAAAGAGGCTTTTCTTGGTGACCCCACTACTCTGTCCTGGCTGAATAGAATCTCAAGCTCCAGGCCACTTAAACCTAAGTCTCCTTAAGCAGCAGACCCAGCCCCAATTGGAATCCACCACAATTTGGAAGCTGAAGAACAACACAACTGGTCACATTTCAAATTCAAGCTCAAGTGCCACTCACATTTAGTTATTTGCCGGAGATCTGGAAGGCTTTTATTTCCCCTTCTTTATATGAATGGCAATTTATCCACATGGAAAAACTGCATATGAATAATAGCAAAGTACGTGAAGAATGAATTATGGTAACTAAGCGCATTAACTACTTTACCTCTTCCCTAACAGTTTCATAGGGCTATGCTTAACAACATATTTAGACGATACATTATATGAGTTTGAAAGAGGTCCTCGAGGTCTCATTTGAGCAAAGAAAATGCATTTTTTTAAAGAACTCCTAATGACTGTTTTCATAATCATGTTTCATGTTACTTTTAATGTTGCTACTGTTTATCAAATAGGAAGAATGAAACTTACAATATTATCAAAATAATATTTGCATAATAATCATCTCCTAACCATTTAATAGTACCTGCTAATCCCTTACCATTGTTCCTAACATATTATTTCTTATTCAGACATTGTTACATTTTATTTCCTACTGATTTTCACGAATAGTATTGTGTATTATCCATCAGATAAATTTCTTAAACTCTTACTCTTTAACTGATTTTTATATCCACCTTTTCTTATACTTTTACCTCCCTAAAGGACAATTTTTCTTCTTTTTACCTAGTTGAAAACTGATCCTCATAAATTAAAGAAACTCAAGAAAAAAATAGTATAAGAAGCAAAAAATCATACATTTTTTTAAAAAAGTTATTGCCTGCATTATAGGTTACACTTTTAAAAATTCACTCTGGTTCTAGACATGATGTTAAACTTCCATTTAGTGGCAGAAATGAAAAACTTAGGAAATAGTCTCAGCTATGCTTTCAGGTTCTAGAGGAAGGAAGCTATTCCACTACTTTGGTTTATTTTACTTGCTTTTTCTTTGTTTTTGACCCCAGTGGATATCGACTTTTGAAAAGTAATATTGGTATTATTTTTCATGTAGTAATTGGATAGCTTTATTGAAACACTTTCCTTTTTCATAGAGTCAGCCCAAATACAGACTTAAACCCTATTAATGTAAAACAGAAAGGTCTCAGAATTCAGCTGCAGGGTTAGTATGGATGCCCACGTTCAATGTCAAAGCAGTATTTCCAGTAAATAGGTAAAGAGAATTTCTCTCCACCTTGCCATAGAGAAAGCATAGTTATTGATCAGTTTATAAATAGTTTTCCTAGGTTGAGGCTAAATTCAAACATGGAAGGCACATTCCAGAAATTTAGCATAAATCCCACAACCTTGTTCCCTCAGTGAAAATATTATCATGGGTGAGTGAAAATCTGTCAACTCTCAGAAGGGATTAAGGCATTGCTAGGTTTTCTGAGATGTGGGGTGTCATTTCAGAATAGCTGTGTTAGAATGATGTCCTATGCTTTTTTTGACCTAATTTTTACTTCCCCGTAAGAAGGTATATTTTGTTCTGTAGTTGTTTGCAAGTAATCTGGGCATATGCCATCTTTGACTGGAGGCTTCTTCAAAGACATCAGCTCTATTCCTTGCCAACATTAAAAATAGTATTTCTCTGTTTACACTTTTCCTCCGTCCCCTAACATGTATATGAAAGTTACCAATTGGAAAGAGTTTACAAACTTCACTATTACCTTCTTGTTAATATTCAAGTGCAAGTTCAATCTCAATAAAGCTTCACATTGTTCCAATTCTGATAGGTGTAAATTGGGAGGTAGTGGCTATGATGTTAACCCTTAGTAATACCTGGGAGCCCCAGCTCTTTCTGGCTCCAGAACAATGTCATAGATAGATTCACCTTAGGTAATTCCACCTGAACCTCTCACCTTTTTATTCTTAAACCACTCAAAATGTGGGTCCTGTGGAACATAGATTGCCTCTAGCACCTGCTTCACTGTGCCTCTTCGTCCTTCCTTCTCTATGACTTAGCACTTTCTCTGTGACCCCTCTGTCTTAGTTTTGGTTCTCCCACAAACCAATTGGCAGACATGGATTAGCATGTATATAGTTGATTTGGGGGGTGACCTCAGGAAACACCAGTCGTGGGATGGGGAAGTGAGACTGAGATGTAAGATAGCCAATCAAGGATCAGGTATCAAACCAGTCACCAGTGTGCACAACTGAAGTTTCATTCCCTTTGGGAATTCGGGGATCAGTGTGGGCCACATGCCTTGGAGTTATTCAGCTAAAGGGTAGGGAAGTTGGTGTTGTCAAGTATTGACTGACGGATGCTCTATGGGGTAATTCCTTAGAACTTCCAGCTGACTGTGTGTGAGCAGGATAGACTTTAGTGGCCAGAAAGAGTCCTCAGGCAGGTGAAAGTCTGTTATACCTTTTTTTTTTTTTTTACTAAATCATAGCTGTGTACATTAATGCAATCATGGAGTACAATGTGCTGGTTTTATATACAATTTGAAATATTTTCACCAAACCGGTTAACATAGCCTTCACGGCATTTTCTTAGTAAATTTCACATTATACTTGTAAGATGTTGTACCTTTTAACCATTTCCACTGCCCCCGGTGGAACCCTTACTCTGTTGCATATTGATGACCTTAACTTTTAACCTCTACCATTTTCTGAGACCTGACCCTTTTCTTGTAACCATCTTGGAAGGAGGTTAAATCCTTCTCATGCCACTTACATCACAGAGTCAAGAGGTAATATTAACATTATAATGGCTTCTCATGATTAATTTACAGACCCTTTTTCCTTTATCCTAGTGCAAAATTTGCTCTTCTTTTACTACTTATGCCCTCCATGAAAAACACCTCAGATCAGTGTCAGGGCATCCTCTACGTGTATTAAAGATTTTTTTGTACCTTTCAAATTACCCTGCCATACACTGAATGACTGTCAACATTCAAATATTCCCACGAATGAACTTAGTGTCTCAGTTTATCCATCTTGCCAACTGTAACCATCTTTTCCACCATTCAAGCCAAGCACTCCCATCTCTACATCCACAACTTTTTTGACACTCAGAACTGAACCTCGTCTAATACCTTAGATTCCCCATATCTCAACTTTTTAATGACTTTACTACTGAAGAGTGGTTCTCACTAGAATGATTTGCACTAACAGCATCTTCCCCAACTCTTCCTTTATAGCCTTCTCTCTCTTATACTCAGGAGTATCCTTTTCCCTCAGCAGACCCCACACATTCCCACCTGTAGTCCTGTTTTCACCTCTTGGAAACCTCATTCCTTGTCAATCTCTTAATCTGTCCATCAAGATCCAGCTCAAACATGGCCTTCTCTTTGGTTCTACACCAGTTCCCCTCCTGCATGATGAAGTCACTGCTTTCCTATCTGTGTTTCCAAGTACTACTAGCTCTACTTTGCAGATCCTGCCCTGCCAGGTGGAATAGGCAAGTTCCTTAGTCTCTCTGTGCCTCAGTGTAATCAACTACCAAACAGAGTGTTAGTTACCTGTCAGTGTCACTATGGAGATTAAAAGCAGCAATATATGAACATTCTTCAGAGCCCATAAAGATGAACACAACTTGTATCTTTATTAGGCAGCTGTAAGGAAACAATAGAGAAAGCTAAAACCCTGTGTGAGGACTTTGAGTATGGATGATGACCTTACCAGGGATAGAAGGAAAGAACATTGGTACGCATGGTCTAGGTTGGATTCCTGGCTCTACCTGAAAGGAGCTGTGTGGCCTTGAACAAGATGCTTAATCTCTTTGAAGAAAGTGTTTTCTCATATGGAAAGTGGAAAAAATGCAGCCTACCTTGCAGTTATTGCGAAGGTTAGACATGATGAGGCCCAAGCAGCCTGACCCTTGGAAGGCCCAATCAGTGATGAGTAATAAATGGAAGCTGACAGCTCTGGTTTGGAAGCCATTTGAGTTTGCATTATTTCCTTATCACCTTCCACCCAGACCAGTAAGGTTGGGGCACACACCTTGGGTAAGAGGCAGTATTATATGACTTGACAAGGCCTAAGAGTGACTGTCAGACCTTTCAGAAGGAATTCCATCTCAGGGGCTGTGCTGTCAACCTGGACAAGTGTCAGGCTCTGGGTTTGGAAACCTGCTTCACAAACCTGCATATCCCCTGAGAGTAGTCTAGAGCATCATATCTACTTCTTCAGAAGTCATTCTTGGACCCTCTGGGATGATGGAACCATAAAAAATCTTTGAGAATATTCAGCATGCATGGGGACAGGAAGAGGAGTAGTTCTTTATGTGGCAGTGAAATAAGCCAACTCCCTAAGTGGGTTAGACGCTCTGCTATCCCTTCTAGAATGCACTCAGGGCTCCAGGGACAGGAACTAGTGATAATTATTACTAATTACTAATAATTAGTAATGGTTTAATAACAACAGTAGGCACCACCACTTATGAAAACATGGTTCAGGGCTGCATATGATGCACCTCTCATATGCTAACCTACATAATCCTGCCCCTCCTCACCCAAAGTTCACCACAGCCTTGAGCCCATGACGGGGTCTGGAGCAAGGACCCTCCAACTATAGCAGGAGTGGTAAAGGAGGATTTTTTTTGTACTTCTGGCACCTGGATTCAAGGTGTTTTAATTTCCAGATCCTCTGTATCTTCATCTCTAAGTGGGAATAATAATACCTAATCCTAGGCCTACTTGGAGGAGTTCATGAGGAATATTGGATATGAAGTAGTTTACACAGTGCCTAGCATGCAGTGGACGTGGGGGTAAATGATTGCTTGTGCTGGTAGTTCCTCTAACAATCTTCCCGGTTGGCCCCATGTAAATCCAGACTTTCCCTCATCTCTCATTCCTTTCTGCATTGAGACCTTGTGCAGAGCAGTCTTCTGGTGAAAATGGCCCAAGCTGTGTGACCCCAGGTAGCCAAGCAACCTGTTTTTCTCTCCTCTCAATTCATTCTCTCTTTTCCTTAAGGAAAGGCAGAGCCTTTCCTCTCACCTGCCCCTATAGAGCCCTAGGACTGAAGGGTTGCCATGGACACCAGTGGGTAGTCCTTAGACAATGTTCTGAAGAAAGTGGGTGAGATTATCTGCTGAAGAAAAGGTAGTAGGAAGTTTTTAGATGAATAATATCATACAAAACACAAAAAGTGAAATAAGCAACTCACCAACTGGAAAAATAGGAAGTTTGGGACTTCTCAGAGAAACCTGTGTGATTTGAGGTCCAGTTTCTGTATCTTCTAAGTAAGAATACAAATGGCTGGAGGTGGAAGGGGCTTGCCCAGGCTTACTCCCAACCATCTGGGGCATTCTCTGCTCCAGCGCCCAAATTGTAGTCATTCCATAGAATGGTGACCCCAGACAGGCAGGGATTATTTTCCATTCTGTTCTCTAGTGTATCCACAGAGTCTGCAACAGTCTTTCATGCATAGTAAGGGCTTGTTGAATAGTTTAATGATTTACAATGATCTTTAAAGTTGAAGTATAAGTTAAAATAAGAGGAGATGAATAGAGAGTTACTAGGGGTGTCTCCTATTTAGAAGAATGACTAGGAAATCTTATTTGAATCCAATATGCATTTGGAAATCATCAGAGCATTTGGAGAAGGGAAGTGACGTGATCAATATATTAATAATACCTCAGTAGGATAACTAAAATTGTTTCCAAATAGACCAGAGAGAAAGGAGACAGGAGGTCTTCTACTTTGTGCTAAAAAGTTATTTTCCCCAAATATGGTTATTGAATTAGTTAATCTGAAAAAAAAAGTTATGTATTGGTTGTTTTGAAAGTCATAGCTTCTTATCATGCCTCACTTGACAAAGTTAAACATATCCATGGAGTCAAAGATAAAAATTTAATTTCTCTCACTGTAAATTGCAACAAGCTGACATTCACCCTTGCCTTCTGAAATGCTCAGCTTAAAAACAACAGTTGCACAGCCCAGCCTTTGCATGCTAACTCTCTTAGAGCCTGCAGCATCAGTGCCTGCCCTTGCAACTAGACATTTATAGTTGCCTGGGTAAAGTATTCTCAGTGCATGCTAAAAATATAGAACACAGTGATGGAAGTGGTGGTAATAGCCATGTCAACAAGGTGCAACATGGCTGTAAGCTCTAGTCTAGATACTCCTAGACAAACATTAGAGCAGAAAATCATTTTGCATTCACTCCATATCACACTACATAGCTGTGTGTCTGGGTAGATGAAGTTTATTGAAGTAAATGTAATGGCCAAGAAGTACTTACATGAGCTATTTCTTCCTTCCTTGAATTATTTTCTCTCCCTTTCCTCCCTCAAATTTTCTGCTCTCATCCACCCACTAGGACTTTTTTTTTTTTTTTTTGGCAATCTTCAAGGAAAAATAATAAAAAGAAAAAGAACTGGAATTTGCATAATACCTTCCTTTCAAGACACTAAAAGCAGTTCACCCATCTATAATTTGTCCTCACAACAATCCTTTGAACAGGCCTGTTATTATTATTATTAACATTATTATTATTTCCATTTTGCAGTCACATTGCTTGCTGCTGAGACTTTTAGCTAACGCCTCATTTCTTGAATAATTTTAGCCCCTGAGCATATCTATAAAAAAGGCTTCAACTGCCACCTCCCATTTGTGATTGTGCCATATATTCCATTACAGTTTCTGGCCCTCTGATTAATTTTCGTTTAAAAATATATTAAATTCCTGTACTGTGAGAGCACTGCAGGACCACTGAACAGAAGGTAAAGTGAGTGCTGAAGAGAACAGAATGAAACACAAACATCTTCCGAACTAAAAGGGAAATGGAAGGTAACTGTCAAGGCAAATTGATTTGAATTGCATAAGAATGTGATTTTTTTTTTAAGAATTGACTCGGGATATGAACTATTCTATCTAACAGCTTCAACTTGGCAGATGACACTACCTGTCTCTCTCTAATCTCTTCCAGTCTTTCAAATTCCAAATTTGTATTGGCTTCAAAAATTTTAATGTCTCAAAAATGTTTCCAGCTTGCTGAATTCCTCGTGTCATCTCTCATATCCTATCCTGTGACAACAGGGCCTCCCATGGGAATGACCCCAACATGGCCACTCGCAAATGGTCTCTTTTAATTGCCTCAGCAACCAGTTCCTCTCTTGGCCCACTACCTAATTTGTTTTTAACATGGACAGATTTCATTCTGCAGACCAGATGTTGAGTCTTATGTTTTCCCCTCTTCCTCTCCTACTCATTTACAGAGTTACATGAAATTCCTATTCTTCTCTCTACATAATAGCTACCTGCTATTAGATAGGGCTGTGTCAGCTATTGCTTCTTAACAAATAACCACAAGATCTGTGATTTACTAAGCATTTCTTTTTTTTTTCCATTGTGGTAAAAGATATATATAACATAAAATTTGTCATTTTAACAATTTAAAATGTATAATTCAGTGGCATTAATTATACTTACAATATTGTGCAACCATTATTACTATACAGTAGATTAAATACAATTGGTCCTTCTTATTATAGTATTGAAATTAAGTCTACTTAATTTATCAAGTCATGTTCATGCCCTGATTTTATATACTTGTATCTATCAATAAA
>CAUYTI010103887.1:0-22126 GCA_963575145.1 Galago senegalensis | reverse complement strand
GGAAAAAAAATAGCCGGGCATTGTGGCAGGCGCCTGTAGTCCCAGCTACTTGGGAGGCTGAGGTAAGAGAATCAATTAAGTCCAAGAGTTTGAGGTTGCTGTGAGCTGTGACATCACAGCACTCTACCCAGGGTAACATAGGGAGACTGTCTCAAAAAGAAAAAGTAGGTCATATATAATAGCTCCAGAGAATTCACATTTGCAACATTACTATGATGAATATAGTTTGTGCATGCAACATATAAGCTGCCTATGTACACTCATAAATATTTATTCAACTATTAATACTTATTGCAAATAATGAAACACCCTTTTTAAAAGTATTTCAAAGGAAGTGAATATATTTTAAATGAAGCATAACATGGGGGCAGCACCTGTGGCTCAGTGAGTAGGGTGCCGGCCCCATATACTGAGGGTGGCAGGTTCAAACACGCCCTGGCCAAGCCGCAACAAAAAGAAATAGCTGGGCGTTGTGGTGGGCGCCTGTGGTCCCAGCTATTCGGGAGGCTGAGGCAAGAGAATCACCTAAGCCCAGGAGTTGCTATGAACTGTGTGACGCCACATCACTCTACCACGGGCCATAAAGTGAGATTCTGTCTCTACCAAAAAAATAAATAAAATAGGCTCGGCACCTATAGCTCAACCGGCTAAGGCACCAGCCACGTACACCTAAGGTGGCGGGTTCAAATCCCCAGCCCAGACTCGCCAAACAACAATGACCGCTGCAACCAAAAAATAGCCGGGCGTTGTGGCGGGCGTCTGTGGTCCCAGCTACTTGGGAGGCAGAGGCAAGAGACTCACTTAAGCCCAGGAGTTGGAGGTTGCTGTGAGCTGTAATGCCACGGCACTCTACCCAGGGGGACAGCTTGAGGCTCTGTCTCAAAAAAATAAATAAATAAATAAAATAAATAACAAAAAATAATAATAATAAAGCATAACATGTTACATGGCCCCAAAGAAGATTCCTTCTTGCTCTCATTTTCTGTCCAACAAAGCTTTCTGAAAAATATGAATCAAAACCAACTTATTACCTAAGCATAACCAGAATTCTGGGTTTTAATGAGAGTTTTAGTAATCATCAGGAAAAGACTTTATGGAAAACAACTTAATTAAATCCAACATTTTTTAATTCCTTAAACAGCCAGAGTGATTTTCTGAAAACTTAAATCAAATCATTCTACCCTTACTTAAATCCTTTCATGGCTTCTCATGGTCTTTGCACAAAACTCAAAAATCCTTAAAATGAGTTCTACATCTCCAATAACCTGGCACTTTCTTTATTACTCTTGCCCCCTTTGACTATATAACAGTACGTATACTGGTCTTCCTGAAGTTTTCTGATGACACCAACAAAGCTTTCACACATGATATTGTTCCCTTCAGTTGGCTAACTTGCCTTAAAAATCATTTTCTCAGAAGTATTTTCCCCAATACTGTTCCATAATTTAAATCAAATAGACTGCTGATGTCTATTACAGCAGTCCTCAAAAGAGAAACTATGGATTCCTAGCATTCCTCAAGACCCTCTGAAGAAGTCTCTAATTATTATTATAAAAATTAAAACTATTTTCCTAATAATGCAAGGAAGTTAATTTGCCATTTTCACTGTGTTGACATTTGCACCTATGGTACAAAAATGAGGGTGAGTAAAACTGTTGCCACCTTAGAACCACACCAAGGTAGTAGAATCAGCATGGACTAGTAGTCCTATTTTTCACCTTCATTCACACTAAGAGGGAAAAAAAAAAAAAGTCTGGCACCTTAACAAAAAAATTGACATACAGAGCGTACCAAAAACATGTATACACATTTTAAGAAAGGAAAAAGCTGTATTAAAATTGTAATACTCAAGTCATGTTTGACCTCTGCAATTACAAGAGATACAAGATACAATGTACAAGGCTTGGTGCCTGTAGCTCAGCGGCTAGGGCACAGGCCACATACACCAGGGCTGGCAGGTTTGAACCCAGCCCTAGCCTGCCAAACAACAATGACAACTACAACAAAAAAATAGCTGGTGTTGTGGCAGACACCTGCAGTCCCAGCTACTTGGGGCTGAGGCAAGAGAATCCCTTAAGCCCGAGAGTTTAAGGTTGCCATGAGCTGTGATGCTACAGCACTCTACCAAGGGCAACATATTGAGACTGTCTCAAAAAGAACAATAAAAAAAGGATACAATGTACAAGATAACAAACATTACCAGTATATACTGAGTATTACAATTTAAATACAGCTTTTTTTCTTTCTTAAAGTGTGTATATATATATTTTTGGCACCTTCTTTTTTTGTTGTTGTGAATGGTAAAACTGAATTTTGCAGGTGAAAATTAAACTTTTGGAAAATCTTTATCACTGCAAGCTTCCTAATAGTTTTCTGATTGGTAGTAATGTTATACAACCACTAATGTGAGTTTTTGATATTGTTTAACAAAACATCATGGCTGAAAACATCTGAATAACTCACTGGGCAAATATTTTCTAAATGCTCCATGCATGATATTACAAAATCACGATTCAAGGGTAAAAAGATCCATTCAAAGCACAAGACAAAATTCAATGGCAAAAAGATCAATTCAAACTACAAGACAATGAATTTATAAAAAGCACTCAAAAAATATTCACAAGTGTCTGAAAAGATAATTAAACTATTCCAACTATATAATCTGTGTGAAGTTAGGTTTTCTTCATATACTTCAAACAAAACAAATGATGGGACAGAGGGAATGTAGAGGCAAATATGAAAATATAGTTGTCTTCTATTAAGCCAAATATTCAAGAGAGACTTAATAACTTTTGTAAAAAAATGTGAACCATTTTTTATTTTTTTATTTTACATATACATGTGTTTATTAGATTTCTACTTTTTGCCTTCACAAAATTAAAAAGGCTTAAAATTTAATAACAGTAACAATGTTTAAGAAAACAGTAACAATGTTTAAGAAAAGGACTAGAGGCTCTAGGACTAGAGGTGCCTGTGGCTCAAGTGGCTAAGGTGCCAGCCACATACACCTAAGGTGGTGGGTTCGAATCCAGCCCGGGCCTGCCACACAACAATGATGGCTGCAATCAATAAAAAACAGCCAGGCGTTATGGCGGGCACCTGTGGTCCCAGCAACTTGGAAGGTGGAGGCAGGAGACTCGCTTGAGCCCAGGAGTTGGGAGGTTGCTGTGAGCTATGCCATGGCACTCTACCCAGGGGGACAGCTTGAGGCTCTGTCTCAAATTAAAAAAAAAAAAAGAAAAGAAAAGAAAAGGACTAGAAACAAAAACCTTGTAATGAATGAAGATAAATACATTCAGAAAGGAAATCAGATGATTGCTGCATCAAAATATTAAGCAATAATAATAATGCAAAGAAAGTAACATTCATATTGTCACATACGAGTATGTCTATTATAGACATACTCGCTTTGACTGTGAAGTTCAGTATGGAGTCATCAGTTAACTACTTCTTATTTTTATTTTCCAAAGTCTCAAAAAACAGACAACTAATATCTATAAATAAAAGTATAAGACAATTTCAAAAAACAGATCATGCCAAATCTTATGAACAACAGAAAAAGAAGAAATACTTCAAAATCATTCTACTTAATCTCAATACACCTGATATTAAAATTGGAGAAAATATATTTTTATAAAGGGTAAATTACAAACATAGTTCACTTATAAATCAGGATACAATATCTTAAACAATACATTAACAAGTTGAATTAAAAATTAATGTTTAAGTAATATACTTTGGTCAAAATTAAATCCAATTTATCTGAGAATTAGTCACTATTTTATTTTTTTTTTCTTCTTTTCCTTTCCCCCCCTCCCTCACTCCCTCCTTCTCTGTCTAGTCTCCCCTTCCACCATGTCCCACCATGCCATTAATTGTCCTCATGTCAAAATTGAATACATAGGATTCATACTTCTCCATTCCTGTGATGCTTCACTAAGAATAATGAAACATTTTTTTATTTTGTAAAAAATGTAAAACAATACCATTTTCCCTGCTATCTTTTATGGTTATATTAAAAAATGCACTTATTTCTTTTTTTTTTTTTTGAGACAGAGCCTCAAGCTGTCCCCCTGGGTAGAGTGCTGTGGCATTAAAGCTCACAGCAACCTCCAACTCCTGGGCTCAAGCGAGTCTCTTGCCTCCACCTCCCAAGTAGCTGGGACCACAGGCGCCCGCCACAACGCCCAGCTATTTTTTTTTTGGTTGCAGCCGTCATTGTTGTTTGGCGGGTCCCGGCTGGGGATTCGAACCCGCCACCTTAGGTGTACGTGGCTGGCGCCTTAGCCAGTTGAGCTATAGGTGCCGAGCCAAATGCACTTATTTCTCATTTTTAAAAATGCTATTTTTGTTAGCCTTTACTGGATTTATTTTTTTTTTCAGTAAATTGTTTTTCAGTTTCTCATTTTGATTTTTAATCCATTAAACAGCAGTAGATGGGAGCCATATTCAGTATCCTTAATAATTTAAAAGTATAAAGGGTTCCTGAAACCAAGAAGTTTGAGAACCACTATTCTTACTTTCAGCTTTCTAATTAGATTTTTAATTTTAGATATCTATTTTTATTATTATATATTTAATGTCCATCTCACCCAGTAGTTTATAAGCACAAAAGAGCTGAAACCATGTTTGTTTTATTAATCACTGTTATCTCCCTCACTACCATAGTTCCTGGCTTATAAGTTACTTAATAAATTTTTTTAATAAACATTCTTTTATTTATTTATCAATTTCTCCTGGAGAGCAACACTTGAAATCCTTTGCAACCAACTCTTTGTAGTTTTTTTTGTTGTTGTTGCAGTTTGGCCGGGTTTGTTTGATCTCGCCACCCTTGGTATATGAGGCCTGTGCCCCACAAACTGAGCCACAGGCACCGCCCAACTCTTTGTAGTTTTAAACAGGCAAGTCTGTTTGCAAACAAGCTGGTTATCACCTTAAAATCTTCCTCTCGTACCCTATAAATTACAAGCTTTATTGGTTACTATAAAAAGAAAAATCCTGTTAAGACCTGACTAGTCATATTAAAAAATCAAAGGAACTGGGCGGCACATATGGTTCAAAGGAGTAGGGTGCCGCCCCACATTCTGGAGGCCTGGCCAAAAACTGGAAAAAAAAAAAAAATCCAAGGAACTATTTTCTCAGTCCTTGATTTATAATCATTTTTGCAGTTTTAAATTTTACATTTTTTGCCATAAAAAAATACAACTATTTTTCATACATGAAAAGAGACATAAAATATTATTATCCATATACAAGTATTGTTGTTTTGTTATTTTAGACTTTTGTTACAATACTTTATTTTACCTCATATACCACATACTCTTTTGTCTCCATTTTGCACAATTATATACCCTTCTTTTTCTACTTGCTATAAATATCTTACAAATTACTACAAAGCCTTTATAACCACTATTTTGAATAGCTACATAACATTCCATTGAGTAAACCCTCATATTTAATTAATTAATTCACTATTAGAAATGTAGACTCTTTTGACCAGGCATAGTTGCTCATGCCTATAATCCTAGCACTTTGGGAGGCTGAGACAGGAGTATGGCTTGAGGCCAGGAGTTCAAGACCAGCCTAGGCAACACAGACAGACCCATCTCTACAAAATATATTTTAAAACAGCTAGGTATCATAGTGTACACCTATAGTCCTAGCTACTCAAGAAGCTGAGGCAGAAGGACCACTTAGGCCCAGCAGTTAAAAGTAGCAGTGAGTGTCACTGTACTCTAGCCCACGTCAAAGAGTAAGACCCTGTCTCAAAGAGAAAGAAAGAAATTTAGATTTAGACACTAAAAAATAATGCTACTGTGAAAATTTTAACACATTTAACCTATCCCACTTAGGGACCTATTAGGATAGCGTCTCAGAACCTTAACGTCTAAGGCAGCAACTGTACAAATATTTATGACTCCTAATATAAATTAAATACAAATTGCTTTCCTAAAGTGTTATGGCGATATTATTTTTTAAAATAAATTTCATAGGCCAGGCATGGACTTAAGCCCAAGAGTTTTGAGGCTGCTGTGAGCTATGATGATGTCACAGCACTCTGCCCAGGGCAACAGAGTGAGACTCTGTCAAAAAAAAAATAATCTCATACATTCTACCATGGGTCCCCAAACTTTTTAAACAGGGGGCTAGTTCACTGTCCCTCAGACCATCGGAGGGCCAGACTGCAGGTCCCAGGACGAGTCGGCTGCTAAGCAGGACAGGCAGCAGCAGCAAAAACACCCGGCAGGCTGGATAAATGTCCTTGGTGAGGCACATGTGGCCCACAGGCCATACTTTGAAGATGCCTGTAGCCAGTCCTGGATTATAAATACTACAAAACTGTATTGTCTTCAAATCGTTCCTTTAAATTGATACCTCAGTACTGTTTTTTTGTTTTGAGACAGAGTCTCACTTTGTCACCCTCAGTAAAGCCCACACCAACCTCAAACTCTTGGGCTCAAGTGATTCTCTTGACTCAGCCTCCCGAGTAGCTGGGACTACAGGCACCCACCACAGTGCAGGCTATTTTTTGTCTGTCTGTTTAGTAGGCTCAGGCTGGGTTTGAACCCACCAGCCCCGGGGCATGTGCCAGTGCACTAACCACTGAACTACAGGATCCCCTCAGTACTGTTTTTATTTCTAGTTTTTAATAGAGAAGTAAACACATTTCCATTTATCTTTTATTAATTATTCCCTTTTTTGTAATTTCAGCTTTACTTCAGCTTTCTAATTAGATTTTTCTTACTGTTTTTTGATAATTTTAATCCTTTGTCTTTTTTTAAGATTGTATAGTTGACAATTGACTGAAACCTTAGTTGTCATTTTTTAGCAAGTATTTTTCCCATTCTTTTGTTTGTCTTGGATAGATGTGACATAGGAGTTATTATTCATGTAATTTAATCATTCTAATTATAATTCTAATACTTTTTAGAATCTCCCCAACAATACCTCATAAGCATCTAGACACAGTGTTCCTAATTAGCTATTACTCAAAATTCCTCTCCAGTGAGTATCTTTATACAACAGTATTTAATTGGTGGATGGTGTTTGTAGAGACTTTAAACCTATTTCAGCACTCTTATCATCAATTTTAGAATAATTTTTTGCCTTATTCATAATGGCTTTTTAAAACCATTATTTGTACCCCACCACTTTTAAGTTTTAGAAAGTAACATGTTATAATGTACACTTTCAAAATATGGTTTTTGTTGAAATATAGAAAATGGATTAACGTAAAGAATGAAAACTGATGGTACAGATTTTAATCTTCTAACTGGGACTGACTCTCACTTTTCCTCTAGCCCTTTCATAGTTCCCAAAAAGGATGTACTTTCTCTGCTTTCTCAAATCACTCTAGAGACACTGCAATTTTCAAGGAAGACCACTTGCAAGAAAATCCAACAATGACTATCAATTATTAGTTATACATTTAGACTGCCAAATGTATTTAATCCTAATTGAATTATTATATGCTATTACAAAAATAATCTGACCACCTCATCACCACTCCTTTGTCTCTTTATTAATATTTTTTCACCTTCCTCTTCCTTTTTAGTCCTTTGCTCCCTTTCCTTTTACTTCCCCTTTCATTTTTTTCTTCCATTCTCAATTTCCATCAATTTATTTAACATGTGTTAAATAATTTTTTTTATTTCGTTACCGCATTTATTAACATTGACTCTATAGCTCTCTACGCATTCCTAAGTCAAATTTAATTCTGGGATACCCTCCCGCACATGACATTGTCAATAAAACTTCTGCCAAATAAAGACAGGTTTGGAAAAGACTGTTATGAAATAGGCCAAGTCAAATGTAATTTGTTTGCTTTTATTCATGAAATAAAGTAGTTAAAATTATACATTAAGTATGTATCAAGAAATATTTGTTAAAGACATTCCTCAAAATGTCATAAATAAGACAGAGCTAACCAGAACCATATTAACTTGACAATATCATCAATGTATTATTAAATATTAAACACTTGCTAAACATAATGTTCAACAAAAGTATAACAACAATATTCAAATAACACTACATACAAATTTAAGAGTGGCTTTGTGTTTTAAAGATTTGAACAAACTGCTCAAAGGCTATGTGAGGAACGGGAACATTTTCTTTCTAAATTCATGGCTGCTCTGAGCCACTGCTTTTGGATGACTATGTTTCATCCTCTATTTACTTAACAATCAGCATTCAACAGAATTAATGTGATAGTTTGTACAAGTGACAATGGAGACTGCAGTGAATTAACCATGTGAATAAAATGCTGGTCAGCAGACTAAATAATCTGGGTAGCTATTTCTAGCAGAAGCTCTTGAAAATTAACAAGTTTCTTATTTTAAAGAATAGTATACTACTTAATTAATTCTCAACTTCACAGAAAGTTTTATTTTTAAGCAAATTTCACAAATGTCAATTAATTATTAAGAGTTAATATACTTCAAAAACCATATTAAATTTACTATCAGATTCTAAAATATTTGAAGTACCTTATCCTGTCAATGAGAAAGTATTCTCTTTTAATAACCACAATTTTACAAGTACAATAAAGAATTTTTTTTTTTAAACAGAGATCACTCTGTTGCCCTGGGGTTGAGTGCTGTGGCATCATCATAGCTCACAGCAACCTCAAACTCTTGGGCTCAAGACATCCTCTTGCCTCAGCTTCCCAATTAGCTGGGACTACAGAAGCCCACTACAATGCCTAGCTAATTTTTTCTACTTTTAGTAGAGATGGGGTCTCACTCCTGAGTTCAAGTGATACACCAGCCTCAGCCTCTGAGAGTGCTAGGATTATAGGTGTAAGCCACTGAGCCTGGCCACTACAAAGAATTTTAAATTACAAAGTGATTAAAATACATCAAAGGGATTTGCACTTTTTTTCAAAATGCCCATCTCTGGATTTTCAAAGAAAAATTAAAAACCAAAATATTTAACTTAATAGTTTAAAAACTAAACATTTCACCAACTGAAGGGGAGGGGGAAAATGTTCAGACAAAGAAAAAGTATTAAAGTTTTCCTAAAGTATATAAGATATAATGAAATTCATAAAAGTCAAATTCTTTTTTTTTTTTTTTGAGACAAAGTCTCACTATGTCACCCAGGGTACAGTGCTATGGCATCATAGCTCACAGCAACCTCAAACTCATGGGTTTAAGTGATTCTCTTGCCTCCCAAGTAGCTAGGACTATAGGCGCCTGCCACAACACCTGGCTATTGTTTTTTTGGTTTTTTTTTGGGGGGGGGGGTTGGGGGAGTGTAATTGTCATTGTTGTTGGCAGGCCCAGGCCAGATTCGAACCTATAGCCGCTAAGCTATAGGCGCGGAGCCAAAAGTCAAATTCTTAATGCAGTGAGTACATTAAAACAATAAGAATGATAAACTAATTACTTCTATGACAAAGCAATTAATTCCTAAGATTCTAAACTATATTACTTACGTAATAGATGGATCCACTTGCTTGTAAGCATGGGCAGCACAAGACCCACAGTACGTATATCCTGCATGGCTACAAAACAAAACATTTTTAAATTCAATCGTAAAGCTCAAAATCAAAGTATTATGAAAAACATTTGAAAGAAATATATTAACTAAGGTTGAACATAAAAGAATTGAGTGTATAGATTAAAAAGCAAGGTCGGTAATGATGCAACTTCTAGAAGGTAATAGAGAACATAAAATTGTTGTATACTGGGTTCCGATTTTAAATTTTAAAAATATTTTGTAATTTGTTTTGGTCTGAAGGACAATTAAATTTGGAAGCATTGAATGCTTACTTGCAGTTGCTAGTGTAACACTATGAGGTTTGGTTTTTTTAGCATCTGTATGTCATAGGGCAGATATATGAGTAACAAACTATTATAGACCAAGGATAAGATCAAGAAGTCAAATCAGACAAAACAAATATCCTACAACTAACAACTTGCTTCCCTGACTTTAAGTGATAAAGGAATTGTTCTTCTCTGTGTTGTGCCTCTCATTTTTCTCCCCATACTACTCTTCCCTTTCATCCTCTGGGCTGAGCATTTAGTTAATTCTCTTATTACTTAGGGAATGACTTTCCTGATTTCATTTTTCTTTCTTGACTCATTCTAACTACATGAGTTTAGAGTTACTTCCTTTAGTGTTTCCTTATTAGCATTATGGTCATGCTAATAAGGAAATGCTTTAGCAACTGGCTCTGCAGAAAAAAACTATATGCTTATACATACGTACATAGGCTTATTATAAAATTTTATTGAGATAAAAAATATATATGGTGATTTATAAACAATGGTAAAATATATAATAACTGTTCTTTATCGTAAATTCCACACATTTGTCGCTGTCATTTTGTAACATGGACGATGAATTTTTGCTGAACTCCTATAACCAAACAGTAGTCCCAAAATGACAAAAGAGTGGAACAAAGACATATGTCTGAACTTTACATACTCATCTAAGACAAAGTCCTTTGCAATTCATGCATGAACTATACCCTTTATCAACAGTTTGCTGCTTTTCACTGCTGAGTGGGAGTCCATGGTGTGGATGTACTGCAGTTTGTTTACCCATTCACCTATTGAAGGGTATCTGGTGTTTCCAGGGATTTGTGTCCATTTCATTTTGCTTTTTGGCCTATTATGAATAAAGCTCCTATGAACAATTATGTACAGATTTTTGTGTGAATATAAATTTTCCTTTATCTGAGACAAATGTCCAAGAGCAGTGGTGCTCACCCTTCCTAATACCACAACCCTTTAATACAGTTCCTGTGGGTCACAACCCAAGGTTGAGAACTGCTGTCCAAGAGTATACCTGCTGGCTTGTATAGTTAGTTGTTGCATGTTTATTTTCTGAGGAACTGACACTGCTTTCCGGAGTGGCTGTAGCCCTTCCCACCAGCAAGGACAGAACATAATTCTGAATTTACTGTGTATTATCAACATTTTCTCATTACCTTCTTAAGTGTAGACAATCAACCAACAATGCATAAAACCCTAATTTGTAACAACTTGCCAATTAATACAGAATAAATCATTCTTTGTGACTGATATACAACAAGTTGAAGATGCAAAGTAAGTAGAAAAGACAAAACAGAGTAGAAGGAAATATTTGTCAAGCATATATCTGATAAGGAATTTACAACTACATATTTAGAAATCTCAAAATTCAGTAAGAAAACAAATACCCCAATTTTTAACAAACATAGGCAACCATTTTGCAAGCTAAAAAGATTCTGAAGATTCGTTGCACAACAAGAATATGTAGGTCACTGTGAAAGCTGAGACAGACTGTGTTATGCTCGACTATTTCACTTCCAAGAAACACAGTCGACAGCGTCCTTTCTGATTCACCCGTGCAAGTTTCAACTTGCTGGGCTTATCAGTGTTGCTGGAAGGGCTCCTTTTGTTTCCATCTGTGCATTTCTTGATTTTTGTATATCTCAAAACTTTCATAATGACCCATGTACACTAACCACTGCTGTACTGTACACTAAAAGATGTTTAAGATGGTAACTTTTATGTCTTTAGCCATAATTGACTTTTTGTAAATAAGAAAAGATATGAACAGGTTCTTCATCAAAGAATATGTTGCAATGGCACATAAACACACAGAGCGATGCTCCACATCATTTATTCACCTGGGAAAGGCAAATTAAAACTACATGGAGATACCATGAATACCCAATAAAAAAACAGCTAAAATTAAAAACAGTGCCCATAGCAAGTGTGGCAAGGATGTGAAAGAATTAAGACTCATACTCTGCTTATGGAAACGTAAAATGATACCACTACTTTGGAAAAAAGTTTGACAATTTCTTAGTAAGTTATGCATACTCCTATCATATGATCCAGACATTCTGCTCCAAGTATGGAAGATGAGGAGGAGGAAAGGGATAATGATAATAATCATAGTAACATTTACTGAATGTTTACCTGTGTTGGGCACTCTTTTATGTACTTCAAGAAGTATTCATATTCAAAGAATATGTCCACACAAAAATCTGTACACAAATGTTCACAGCAGTTTTATTTCCAACAGCTAAAACCTATTGGAAAAATCAAATGCCACTCAAAAGGTAAATATATAAACAAACTAAGGTATAGCCATGCAACAGAATATCCTTCATCAATAAAAAGGAACAAGCTGGCTCGGCGCCTGTGGCTCAAGCAACTAAGGCACCAGCCACATACACCTGAGCTGGTGGGTTCAAATCCAGCCCAGGCCCACCAAACAACAATGACGGCTGGAACCAAAAAATAGCCGGGCGTTGTGGCGGGAGCCTGTAGTCCCAGCTACTTGGGAGGCTGAGGCAGGAGGCTCACTTGAGCCCAGGAGTTGGAGGTTGCTGTGAGCTGTGATGCCACAGCACTCTACCCAGGGGGACAGCTTGAGGCTGTCTCAAAAAAGGAACAAGCTATTCACATGTAAAATCATTATTGTTTTTTAAAAGGCAAAAATAAATAAGCTGAATTGGAGAAGTCAGACACAAAGAGTTCAGTCTATGTGACTCTATTTAAATAAAATCCCAGAAAATGAAAATTAATCTGTAGTCACAGAAAGTGACCAGCAGATACAGAAAAGGAAGAGGGGGACCTAATCATGGGACCTCTTTATTCCATTATGTACCAAATCTCCAAGTGCCTAAGACTCCAATGCAGATTGTTTCAGCACCTATTCTTGATCTAAACCTAACCAGTTCCCTAATCATCACTATGTTGTCTAGCCTGTCCAAATGGAACCTTAAAACCCACCTGGTACATCTGGATCTGACCTGGTCTATCTCAAACCTGAATGGCATCTCAAATTTTCAACTCTGCTTTACTCTCAGAGAAGGGAAGAAGGAAGGAAAGAGGGAGGGGAGAGGAGGGGAAGGAATGGATAAGGGGGGAGGGGGAAGAGGGAAGAGTGGAAGGGAAGGAGGGAAGGGAAGGGGCAAGGAAGAAGGAAGAAAAGGTAAAGGGGAGGGGAAAAGGGAGGAGAGAAGAAGGGAAAGGAGAAGGGAGAGGAGGGGAAGGGAAGGGAGGGGAGGGGAAAAAGAAAAGACAGACAGATCTTAGTGACCAAGTATGGGAGATGAGGAAGAAGAGAAAAAAGATAATGATAATAATCATAGTAACATTTACTGAATGTTTACCTGTGCTGCGCACTCTTTTATGTACTTCAAAGTATTAATTCATTTAATCCACACACCAACCCTATGAGATAGATAGGGTTCTCATTTTACAGACAAAGAAACTAAAGCAGAGGAGTTACAAAATTTGCTCAAGATGGTTACCATCTTGACTATCACAAAGATGGTTAAATGGCCAAGCCAAGATGTAAGCCAGGCAGTAGAGCTCTAGAACCCACTCTTAACCAGTGCAAGAGATCTTTACATATTTGCAGAAAGAAGGAAGTCCATGGACTAACAAAAGCAACAAGCCTGAAAACAGGAAGAACAGTTATAGAATCGTATACTCCAGTAAGATTACAGTAAAGGATAAAAGTTTTGAAAACAAGATAAAGATCAACTGAGGTAAATACATGTTTTATAATGAAACTTAGATTTCATGGTTTGTCTTTTGTGAAGCTGAAGGCTTAAACATCTGCTTGAAGTAAAGACAAAATGGTTTTAGACAGTCTTAAGCAAGTGGTAGCTTGCAGAAAGAACACACTGCAGAGCCCTGGGCACCATCCCTTTAACCTCCATCTTGAAAGGAACAACATAATAACCAAAGAAAAGAAATGTGAATACTCTCCTTTATGTTGGCCCAGATACATGGTAATGAGGAAGCCAGACTAATAACCACCAAATCTCACTTCAGATGACCTTTTCCTCTCCCTTTTCTTGCTAATAGAATATATGATTCTACGTGAATCTGGAAATAAAGTTTTATCAAGTGATAACTCATAATAAAGGAAGTTTCACTAAAAGAACAGATAAAGTTTTTCTTCTGGGCATAAGAAATCTGATATGCCTTATAAAAGTATGTCCCAGTTAGTCTTTTAAAAGTTCTGATGGTTATTAGCAATTTTATCTTGCTAATAGCCAAGTATGTGATATTTTTATATTCAGTAAGAAGTTTTTTAAGTGATGCATACTTTGTATGTCAGCTGTACTCAGTTCTTTAAGTCTTTAATGCAAAAGGCCATCCCTGCTAGTTTTTCCAAGTCACTCTGGTTCCAAACATAACTTCTCATGAAGACAAATACAAAATTGCATTTTAATATCTGTACATTTTCATTAGGCTAAAAACATGCCTCTAAAAAACTAATTTTTTTTTTTAAACAGGGAATGCTTTTGCTTCTCTCTTTATTTCTACACAGCAGACCCTTTACATCAGGAAATCCAGCTCCTGACATGCCAGAATTCCTGTTTTCCCCCACGGAGCTGCAATCAAATGAGGATGCAAGGCCATTGTCTGTGATCATTCACTGGTGACAGTTTCCTACATAGAAACCTTGCAGTGTGTGTATAATTCAAATTCCTACCTCAGGAAAATTACCAATTACTACATGACATGGATTTTCACTTGTTCATTCAGAGACCTTCAAGGTCATAAGTGAGTAGTATAAACCATCAATGCCAAAATTCTACCACACATTCTATATAAGGCTTTTGATCAAAGAAGATACAAGGAATAATAAAGGAATACTTAACTAGAGTTCAAGAAATCAGGCTCCAATAGTGCTAGTTCTACTTAACAGCAGAGCAAAAATGAAAAATAAAATAAAAGGACTAGATGAGAAGATCTCCAATACTAAGAAAAGTATGTAAGATCTAAAGAAAGAACTAAAAAGCTAAAAAGTAAATTATAAAGCTCCTATGAACAGATGAAATCAACTTGATCAACAAATGGCCCTAAATAATTTGCAGAAACAATGACTTCTATATTTCATCTCTCAATTTTATTTCACTGTACCTAGTCTTTTATTATTTTCTTTTATAGGCACTGCTCAATGGCCCTCAAGATTTTTACTTTGGTTAAAAAACAAAAAAAGTAGATAATTACATCCAGAAAGTCCCAGTTAGATATTCAGAATATTTTATTTTTACAAAATATAACCTCACAATATATGGATTAAAGTTATTAAAGTTACTTAAGTAAAAAGTAAAAAAAAAGTAAAAAGAAAAGCAACCAGAACTTTCCACATCTATATTTTTTTTTTTACTGTTAGGATACAGAGGATTTGAGATTTGACATGAATAGAGACAACAATATTTGGATATAAGTTGTACCTTCCTAGCAAATAACTTAAATAACTACATAATTTATGAAGATTCATTGTCTTATGAATATATAATGTAAGTGCTACGGGTATGTCTGACTACATAAAAACTGGCCTTTTACATATAAAATTTTTAGCCTTTACATTTTTTAAACTAATTTTAATATTAAAAATAATACACACGCACAGTAAAAAAGCTGAACAATAAAGAGTATACAATACAAAGTGGAAGTATACTTTCCCTACTAGATTAACTACTAATAAATCAAACTCTGTTTTAAATGAGGAAGGCTTCAATATTCATAGTACATGCTCTATAGTAGAAATAATTTCATCTTGTTAATAACCAAGTATCTGATCTTTTTATGTCTTATTAAGAAATAAGAAGTTTCTTAAGTAATGCATACTTCACATAGCTCCACACTAAGAGTTCCTGAGATATTCCGATAGTGCAAGACAAATAAGAAGACTGTCATCAAGGCATCTGGAATTTAGGATAGGAAGGCTTTTGGAACACCTAACTTGTGCGATCATTTCAATATATATCCATGGCCAACATATTGTCTCCTGCACCTATATACACACGCATACACACATTCTGTTGCTCTGAGCCCTGGGTAGAGTGCCGTGGATCATAGCCGACAAGAACCTCAAACTCTTGAGCTCAAGCAATCCACTTGCCTCGGTCATCCAAGTAGCTGAGACTACAGGCGCCTGCCACAACACCCAACTAATTTTTCTATTTTTAGTAGAGATGGGGTCTGGCCTTTGCTCAGGTTGGTCTCAAACTCTTCAGCTCAAGCAATCCACTGGCCTCAGCCTCCTAGAGTTTTAGGATTATAAGCATGAACCATTGTACCCACAAAGTATTTTTAATCAAATACCTAGTGTACCTGCCTGTATGTCATATACATTAGAATTCATTAAGATAGATCAATAGTCAGTAGTCTGTATGTATGTCAATATTTATTCTTGGCCAGGTGTGGTAGCTCATGCCTGTAAGCCCAGCATCTCAGGAGGCTAAGGTAAGTAGGTCACTTGAGTCCAGGAGTTCCAAGACTAGCTATGGCAACATAGCAAGACTTCATCTCTACAAAAACATCTAAAAATCAGCCAAATTTGGTAATCATCCCCTCTAGTCCCAGCTACTCAGGAGGCTGAGGTGGGAAGATTCCTTAAGCCAAAGAGTTTGAGGCTAGAGTTGAACTATGATCGTAGCATTGCACTCTAGCATAGGACAACAGAGCAGTAATCTATCTCTTTAAAAAAAAAAATTATTCTTTAATGACATTTATTCCATTTGATCTACCTCAATATAATAGTGAGCGATATGTTTAAATAATTTTAAAAATATGCTGTTTTCACACAGCCTAATGGGCTACAACTATATCTAAATTCCAAGTTTAAGGAATCCATGACACGATTTATGCCTATATAGGTAAAATCTAATAATACCAAGTGCTAGAGTAATAATTTATAAAACT
The DNA here is from genome assembly GCA_963575145.1 of Galago senegalensis. Taxonomy (NCBI): domain Eukaryota; kingdom Metazoa; phylum Chordata; class Mammalia; order Primates; family Galagidae; genus Galago; species Galago senegalensis. The sequence continues at coordinate 5,447 of CAUYTI010103887.1, read as the reverse complement.
TAATTATGTTTTCGATAAACATGATTTCAAATAAAAAAATCTTAAAATAAGTTTTCTGGCTCGGCGCCTGTGGCTCAAGCGGCTAAGGCGCCAGCCACATACACCTAAGGTGGTGGGTTCGAATCCCCAGCCCAGGCCCACCAAACAACAATGACGGCTGCAACCAAAAAAAGGCCAGGCGTTGTGGTGGGTGCCTGTAGTCCCAGCTACGTGGAAGGCTGAGGCAGGAGACTCACTTGAGCCCAGGAGTTGGAGGTTGCTGTAAGCGTGATGCCATGGCACTCTACCCAGGGGGATAGCTTGAGGCTCCGTCTCAAAAAAAAATAATAATAAGTTTTCTAATTACTGCATAAGTGTGTTCTTATAGAAGGGTCTCTATATTTTATGCTGTGTAACAGTGAAATACTTATTGCTTTGTTACCTCAACAAAAAAGAGGTAATTCTAGAATAGAAAATAATTACTTCTGGAAACTATGTAATAACAAAAAAATTGACTGTTTGAAGTTTTCATAAGTTAATAAAATAAAAATTGCCTATAAATGCACAAACATAACTACAAAGTCACTTTATAGCAGAAACATACACGCCAAAGCCAAAAACTATTTCCAAACAGCCATTTTTAACTCTGCGGTAACTTGGAAATTAAATGCAACTTAGCCAAAAAGATTTCATTTCCCAGGTCACTGCCAATAATTTCAATTTAAAATTACAAGAAGAAAACAGGCCTGGCTACTTTTACATGAACACTAGCCTTAACTTAAATCGTATTTTGATTCAATTCAGCTCCCACATTTAGAACAAGTTTTAACTAGGAAGGTAGCATTAACTATAATAGTCAAATACCAACAAAGTAACAGAATGAGAATAAAACCCACTTCATGAGTAACTATAAAGAGATGATTAATCTATCATTCCTCTTCTAATCAAGGATTTATTTCACTTATGCAAACTCCCCCTTATCCATGCGACAATTTTTCTTTCTCTACATAAGTATTACAAACACTTTAAAATCTCTCAACTGAAATAAAAATCCTCCCCTAAAAAGAGGAACCCTCATACACTTTTGCTGGGAATATAAACTGGGCAAGCAACCACTATGGAGAACAGTTAGAGGTTCCTCAAAAAGCTAAAAACAGAACTACCATATGACCTAGCAATTCTACTACTGGGTATACACCCAAAAGAGGAGATCCAGTGTATCAAAAAGATACCTGGCACTCCCATGTTTATCACAGCACTGTGCACAATACCCAAGATATGCAATCAACCTAACTGTCCAGCAACAGATGCTTAGGATCAACTGTGGTATATATACACAATGGAATATTATACATAGTGTAGCCACAAGAAAAAGAAGGAAATCCTGCCATTGAAAACAACCTGATGGAAATGGAGAATATTATGTTAAGTGAAATAAGCTGAGCACAGAAAGACAAGTTTTTTTTTTTTTGGAGACAAGTTTTACTTTGTTGCCCTCAGTAGAGTGTCATGGTGTCACAGCTCACAGCAACCTCAAACTCTTGAGCTCAAGCAATTCTCTTGCCTCAGACTCCCAAGTAGCTGGGACATGCGCCCGCCACAACACCTAGCTATTTTTAGAGATAGGATCTCACTCTTGCTCAGGCTGATCTCAAACCCATGAGCTCAGGTAATCCACCCACCTCAGCCTCTCAGAGTGCTAGGATTACAGGTGTGAGCTACTGCGCCTGGACAGCAAGACAAATCTTATACGTTTTCACTCATATATTGGAGCTAAATATCAAAAACAAATGATCGCATGGAAACAATAGAATGGAAAAGAGGATGGAAAAGGCAGCAGGATAGTACAACAAAGTGACCCTAATCAAGAATAAGTTAGGGTATACTTTAAAATAACAGTAACAGTGGAATTGGAATGTTCCTAATACAAAGAGATGTTAAATGCCTGAGTGATGGATACCCCAATTACTCTGATTTGATTAATTCACATTGTATGCTTGTATCAAAACATATGTACACATGTATCTTTATGTACATAAAGATATATAACTATTATGTATGTACCCATAATTTAAAATAAAAAAATTTTTAAATCCTCTCTGATAACTTCCCATTATAGGTACTGTCCTATTTTGCTAGAAAATTTCTCAAAAATCTATATATACTTACTGTCTTCATTTCCTTCATTTCCTGAACTCACTCATGTTTCCCTTACTACCACTCCACGGAACCTTTCTTACTGAGGTCACCAATGATTTCCACACTGCCCAAACCAATTATCAATTCTCAGCCCTCATTGTATTTGACTTATTGGCAGCATCTGACACAGTTGATCACTTTCTCCTCCCTGACACATTTTCCATCCTTGGCCTCCCAGAGACACCACTCACACTTGGTTTTCTTCCTTCACTTGTCCTCCTTTAGTGCCTCCTCTGCAAATGCTCATCTTTATTCTGATTTCATTCTTTCTTTTTTTTTTTGAGACAGAGTCTCAAGCTGTTGCCCTTGGTAGAGTGCTGTGGCATCAAAGCTCACAGCAACCTCCAACTCTTTGGCTCAAGCAATCCTCTTACCTCAGTTTTTTTCCATTTTTAATAAAGATGGGGCGGGGGGCTCACTTTTTGCTCAGGTTATTCTCAAACTCTTGAACTCAAGCAATCCACCCACCTTGGCCTCCTTTTGTTTTTGTTTTCCAGACAGAGTCTCACTTTGTGCCACCCAATTCTGCCACCCCACCACCCCAGTAGAGTGCTGTCACATAATAGCTCACAGCAACCTCAGACTCCTGGGCTCAAGTGATTCTCTTCCCTCAGCCTCCCAAGTAGCTGGGACTATAGGCGCCCACCACAACACCCAGCTATTTTTAGAGCTGGGGTCTCACTCTGGCTCAGGTTAGTCTCAAACCTGTGAGTTCAGGCAATCCGCTCACCTTGGCCTACCAGAGTGCCAGGATTATAGACGTGAGCCACCACGCCCAGCCTATTCTGACTTCTTAAAAGGTGGCTTGCCCAAGGGGTTAACCCTTGAAACTCTTCTCCAGTCTATCTTTAGCTTATTCCCAGGCAACCATTCTCTATTTATATTTTAAGCATGATATCTAGATAGATACATAGATAGACAGACAGACAGACAAATACCAATAAAGCCCATATTTCTATCTCAAGTCTGATGCCAAATTCATATATCCATCCAGCGGCCCACATGAAATCTCCATTTGGATACCTACAAGGCATCTCAACATGAACAAGATGAAAACCAAACCCTAGATTCTACACAAACACTTCAAATTCCACTCCACATTTCATTTGTCTTCCCTTATCAGTATAAAGGTAATTCCATCCTTCCAATTTCACAGGCCAAAACTTAAAAGAAATCATCCTTGGCTATTCTTCTCCCTCTCTTGTTGGTTCAACCTTTGAAATATGTCCAGAACACACTGCTTCTCATCACCTCAACCTCAAGCCCCCAGTCCAAATTAGTATACCATCTCTTTTCTGAAATATCATACAATAATGATAAGCCTACTAACCTGGACCTCCCTGTTTCCACAAAATATAATGCCCATATAGCAACAAGAGCAATCTTTTTCAAACCTCACATTATATCCCTCTACTGCTTAAAACATGTCATGACTTACCATGCCACCGATAATAAAAATCAAAGTTCTTATGATGGCCTACAAGTCCCTCTGCCACCTGTCTCATCCACTCCTCTTCTCCTTGTACACGTCCTTTCCGTTGCACTGGCCTCCTCGCTTTTCCTGAGACGCTAAGCCAGTGGTTCTCAACCCGTGGGTCATGACCCACGGGAACTGTACTAAAGGGTCGTGGCATTAGGAAGGTTGAGAACCAGTGCACTAAGCATACTCCTGCCAGAAACTTGTGTATCTGCACAGCCTGCTCTCCCATATCTTTTAGACTCAAATGTTACTTTACCAGGAAATCCTTTTCTTACTATCCTATATAAACTAACTACTCCCACCCATATTATTGTCAGTCCTCTATCTTTATTTTTCTTCTTAGCACCCATTAGCACCTAACTTAGAATATAATCATTTAACTGTTTACTGCCTGACTTCTTTAAAGTACTAAAATGCAAGTACCATAAGAATAATGATTTTGATTTATCAAAAAGCAGCACTAAGAAAAGCATCCAGTCTTCACCTGGTATATATTTGCTGAATGACTAAATAAATCACACCAAGTCATTTTACTACAAGTTTTATAAAGATTGGCTCATGTAAGTTTAAACACAACTACACCCAAGTGTGGGGAGATGAGAGGGAAAGAGGGAAAAGGAGGGGTCTGGTGTCCCACCTAATGGGCACCATGTAAGGGTATACAGCTCACCTCCTGGGTGAAGGGCTCAACTACAACTTGGACTCTCCCTAACAAATGTAAACAATATAACATAATTGCATTATCATATCTGAAATTCAAAAAAAGACTGGCTCATTTAACCTTTTTATTAGAAACTTTAAGGGGGGGGGCAGCACCTGTGGCTCAGTGGGTAGGGCGCCAGCCCCATACACCAAGGGTGGCAGGTTCGAACCTGGCCCTGGCCAGGTAAAAAACAGCAGTGATAACTGCAACATAAAAGCAAAGCATTGTGGCGGACACCTGTAGTCCCAGCTACTCGGGAGGCTGAGGCAAGAGAATCACTTAAGCCCATAAGCTGGAGGTTGCTGTGAGCTGTGATACCATAGCACTCTACTGAGGAGGACGAAGTGAGACTCTGTCTCAAAAAAAAAAAAAAACTTTAAGGGGATACAATATTATTGGTATTTCACCTTTACCAACGATGAAATGACAGCACAAGAGATAAAATAATTTGCATGTTACCTGGCTTCTAAGTGGTACAGTCAGACTCCTTCATCTACTAAATGAGACCAAACAGTATCATGCAAATGAGATATTTAACAAAATACTTGGTGCATAAAATACTTACGTGCCAAACATTAAGCTCTTTATATTTATTTATTTAATTTTCATATTCATTATCTAAGAAGTGGTTATTATCAGCACTATTTATGATCAAATTATCAACTGTCGCACCAAAAAAGTCACATAAAAGAAACTGCAAGAGAAATGACACAGACCCCAACCTTTACTCTTCTCAGAAAATTGTTAGCATGTCCTTAACACAATATGTTTGAAAGGTTAGCATTGGAAACCAAATCAAAATTAACCGAATTCGTACCACTCAGAGACACATGTCATTAACTATATACATGCTAGCTTATAGTTCTAAAAAACAATCTCTAACATTCAAAGACAAAATAAGCACAGATTTTTCTCAATTAAAAAAAATTCCCAGCTCGATGCCTGTAGCTCAACCAGCTAAGGTGCCAGCCACATACACCTAAGGTGGCGGGTTCGAATCCCCAGCCCGGACCCGCCAAACAACAATGACGGCTGCAACCAAAAAATAGCCGGGCGTTGTGGCGGGTGCCTGTGGTCCCAGCTACT
>CAUYTI010103886.1:0-23875 GCA_963575145.1 Galago senegalensis | reverse complement strand
AGTGAATCTTTCTACAAGTAGAGTATAAACGTCTTAACACAGTAACTAAGAAAATTGACAGTCTATGTTAACCAGTTTGATGAAAATATTTCAAATTGTATATGAAAACACCACACTGTACCTCATGATTGCATTAATGTATACAGCTATCATTTAATTTAAAAAAAGAAATGTTGAGAAATAATAATAAAAATAATTCAAAAAAAGTAACATTTACATTGTCAAATAAGAGTATGACTATTATAGCATGCTTTGACTCTGAGGTTCAGTATAGTCATCAGTTAACTTATTTTGTTGTTGTTGTTGTTGTTCTAGAATTTGATTGCAACAGTCCTTGGTACCAATTTTTTGAGTTTTTTAATTAATTTGTTTTGTGTTGCTATAACAGAATATCTTGAACTGGGTAATTTATTAAAAACAAAGATGTGTGTCTTATGGTTCTGGAGGCCAGGAATTTCAAGAATAAGGTCTTGCATCTTGAAAGCCTTCTTGCTCTGTTACCCATGACAGCAAGAGAGCACTCATAAGAAAGGAAAGGGGAAGGGTGTCCACCTCATCCTTTTATCAGGAAGTCACTTCCTCAGTGATGAACCCATGGCCATGGTCCATTCATGAAGTCACAGCCCTTCTTTCTTAATCACTTCTTAATAGACTCCACCTCTCAACACTTTTGCACTGATGATTAGGTTTCCAACACATAGCCTTTGGAGGACACATTCAAAGTATATCACAAGGGGTAGAGTAGGGAGAGATGATGTTGCTAAAACAGCAAGGCCCTATGTCTGATAGGACCTGGGGTGGGATTTTATGTCACATGATAGGGGTGCTTTTGTAGAATGCTGATCAGAGAAGTAGTTAGACCTGATTGACTCTGAAGGAACAAGGTAGAAAAGGAGAGACTAAGTTGGAGCCTATTATATTATTTCAGGTGATAACTAATGCTTATCTGCATTAGAGAGAAAAAATAAGATTTGAGAAATAGTAGAATCAACATATATTCTGAAAGTAGAGTAAAAGTGATTTCTCAATATGATGCTATACGTGGGATGTAAGGGCAAGAGAAAAAGCTTTCTAAGTACCTTGGAGAAACACGCAATGGGAATTTACTGGCTAGATTAATATAACCCAGGAAAAGGCCAGGCTCCAAGTGTTGTTTGATTAGTTTTCTGGCTCTAATTTTTGTGATCCTCTTGGTGCTATCGTCCTCTGCTGGTGGGCCTTATTCTTCATGGTAGTGAAATGACTGTAGAATTTCCAATTGTCCCATCTGTACATCATACTATTCAAAAGAGAGAACTTTTCTTCCAACTGCCATCAAATTAAAATCATAAATTTCCCTCTGTTAGATTATATGTCTACATCTGACCCAATCACAAGGGACAGGGAAATGCCATATGCTGAGAGGATTTTAGTGTGGCCCAACCATGTCATTAGCAGTGTGTCAGAGCTTTGAATTTGTCTTAATTTTTTTTTTTTCATATCAACTGTCTTTTCAAAAACTTACATCCCCCAAATAACCATATGGGATCTCTTAATCTACTTGATTTTAAAACCAGTCAAGAGATCTGAAACTGTTGCACCCATTCCTTTCCAATTATGTCCTGTCGTTTGGTTAATTAGAATTATGTTATCACTGCACAATGAATCTGGCATCTTCATCTCAACATGAATGCCTTTGTTCATGTTTTCCTTTCCCTTAGAGCATCCCTTCTCCTTTAACTTGGACTGCCTATAATACAGTCATCATTATGGCAAACCTGAACCCTGCCTCATTCATAAAATCTTCCTTAAATACTTCAGCATTTATTGCTGTCTACATTCTTCAACCATTACACTGGGTATGGCATCTGCATGGTGCTCTCATACTTTATTATACTTGACACAATATAATTCTTTTAATTCACTAATTGCACTGTATGTCTTCAGTTAAATTTTGAGAGCCAAAACTGAGAGAAAGAACCATGGCAAATACTTCTTTTGTATTCAGACAAAATGAACTCTTTCTGAGAACACACTTGTCTTTGAAAAAGGTTTGTATTAATTGATAAAATAATAACATGCATTTATATCATTAACAATTAATTTATAGTATTTGATAAATATTGGTTTTAATGGACTGACAAGCTGCTAGAATATTCCACTGATTACCTCCAAAGACTTTTTGCTACTAATGGGCATATAGATGATCTCCAGATCACAAAAGAATATTTCTAAGTAAACATTTAGGTATAAATGTACATAGAACAAAATGGTTAAATTAAAGCCATTATTTGCTTACTAGCTAATTTAATTATTGCCAGAGGGAGAAAAACCAAAGAAGAAGTAAACAAAACAGAGTGAGGAAAACAAGAAGAGAGCATAGAAAGAGGGAAGAGTAAGAGTTTTAAAAGTCAATATTTCAAAGTAACTGGTATTCAAAAATATTTACAAAATCATTAAAAATTGGTGATGAGTTTTAAATAAAAGACCAACAGCAAGATCAGCAAAAAAGAATATAGGTTGGACTTTATTAAAATTAAAATTATTTGCTTTGCAGAAGACACTGTTAAAAGAATAAAAAATGAGCCACAGATGGGGGAAAAATAATAGCAAAACATGACATCTGTTATAGGACTTTTATCCAAACATACAAAGAATCCTTAGACTTCCACAATAAGAAAACAACCATTTTACAATGGGCAAAAGAACTGACTAGACATGTCACCAAAGAAATGGATTTTTGGCAAATAACTATATTCAAAAATACTCAACAGTATTTGTCACTGGGGAATTGCCAGTAGAAAGTAACCACGAGATATCACTGCACATGGAGTAGAATGGCTAACGTCTAAAACACTGACAGTATCAGTTGCTGGCAAGGAGACAGAACAACAAAACTTTGTTTATGAATGGTGGGAATGCAACATGATCCAATCACTCTGGAAGACAGTTTGGCAATTTTTTTTTTTTTTTGAGACGAGTTTCAAGCTGTGACCTTGGGTAGAGTGCCATGGCATCACAGCTCACAGCAACCTCAAACTCCTGGGCTTAAGCTATTCTCTTGCCTCAGCCTCCCAAGTAGCTGAGACTACAGGTGCCTGCCACAATGCCCGGATATTTTTTTTGTTGTTGTTATTGCAGTTGTCATTGTTGTTTCTGCAGGCCTGGGCCAGTTTTGAACCTGCCAGCCTCAGTGTATGTGGCCAGCGCCCTGCCCCTTGAACATGGTTGTCACCCAATTTGGCAATTCTTACATCACCTAAACAGAGTCTTATATACGATCCAGCAATCTGTACCTAGATATTTGCCCAAGTGATTTGAACATGTTTGTCCACAGAGAAACTTGTATCATTATTCGTAATTATTAAAAACTAAAAGCAACCAAGATGTCTTTCAAAAATAAGTGGCTAAATTACAGGAAATTTGTACAATGGAATATTATTCAGAAATAAAAATAAATGAGTTGTCTAGTAACAAAAAAAATCCATGAATTTTAAATGCATATCATAAGTGAAAGGAGTCGGTCTGAAAAGTGAAAAGGCTTCATAATGTTTGGTTCAAATTATGACATTTTGGGAAATTCTAATAATTATAAAAGAAAAAAATCAGTGGTTGCCAGAAATCCGGGGGGAGGCAGGAAGGGTTGACTAGGTAAACTGTTAGCAGTTGCTAACAGTGAACGTATTCTATGTAATATAGTAATGGTAGATCTATGAAACCTTGTTTTTGTCAAAAAGAACTTTACAACACAAAAGAGTGAATATTAATATATAAAACTTCACCAAAAAAAAAAAAACCTTAGAATTTTGGGGATCCCAGGATAGGATAAATAATATTATAAAAGAATTTCACTATATTACAGATATATGGAACAACTTCAAAAATATTGTTGACTTGGGGCAGCGCCTGTGGCTCACAGGAATAGGGCGCAGGCCCCAGATACCAGAGGTGGCAGGTTCAAACCCAGCCCTAGCCAAAAAATATATATATATATTGCTGACTTAACTAAATTTTAAAAACGAGGGGAGTTTGAGACGAGAGTAAAAAGGAACTCCACATACTCATTGCCAGCCAGTTGATACACTTGGTTTTTATGGCGTGTTGGTTAACAGTTCTGAAACCATTATTGAGGTGTGCTGAAATTAATTAATGAGGTAAATGAATGAAGATTGGTTGGACCCAAGTTTTTTGCTTTTAGAACAATAGTTTAGAGGTGGTAGACAAGGGGAGGAAACTAGAATGATCCATTTGGTAATGAATTGAAGTCAGAGTCATCAGTATGAAATCAGGTTTAGTGTAACACAGACACAGAGGATTACACATAGCAATATTTAGAGGTATGTGTAGATACAGGGATTGGCACATACACACGCACGCGCACACACACACACTCACACACATTTCCTTGCTCTGTCACCTGAGATGACCTACAATCCATGACACACCAGTCGCAGTGAGGATACCCAGGACCCAATCTTGGTTTCTAATATTGTTCTTCAGTAAAGGGAACCAGATCTCCTTGGAAAAATAGCTGATTCTAGAATTGGGACAGGACAAATACAAGATAAGCCTAGAGTATGTTATAGTGCTGGGAATTAAGAAATTAACATACTCTCACACACACACCCCCCAACACACAGCTGTCTCTTTGTCTCTCACGTTCTCTTTCCCTCTCTCACACTCCCCCCCAACACACACAGAATATATAAAAACAATACAAGAACCAACTAGAGAATTCCCAAAGGCCAAAGATGGGACACTTCAAGATAAATAAAGTTGCATTAGATGATAACAGTGCATAAAATAAATGTTAATGGCTCTGAACAATATGAATAAATTAATGAATGAATAAATGGAGAGAAGAGAGAAATCTTTTTTACAGAAAAATTTCAGTGACTTGTGTAAATATTCTGCCCTCAAGGAGGTAGGCAGCAGGGCTGAAATTTGGATTACACAGAGTAACAGCACAATATGGGGAGGGTAAAGTATATTTTCAGTGGGGTAACCTGAAGAACACTAAGTAAAGGTTCAAGGTCAACATCAGCAGTGATAAGTCACATAAAGGCATAAAAATGGCACTTCAGCACCTTGGTATTCCTCCCTAACATTCAAAATCCGGTCTATTAGAAAAAAGAAAAAATCCGATTCATGAGAGTTCTTCAAAATATCTGACCAATATTCCGCAAAACTGTCAAGGTCATCATGAACAAGGAGAGTCTGAGCAACTGTCACAGGCTTGAAGATTCTACGCATACATAATGAATAGAGACACTGTGGTATTCTGGACAGGCTCTTTAAACCTAAAAAGGACGCTGAGTGAATCCAAGGACATCTGAAGGAAGTGTGGAGTATAGTTAATAGTAGTGTTATCAGAATTGTTTCATTGATGGTAACAAACTTACCACCCTAATGTAAGAAGTTAATAATAGGGGGAGCTTTTTCCAGGGTATGTGGTAATTCTCTGTACTACCTTCACACTTTTTTAATGCAAATTAAAAATGGCCCTAAATTTATATATATATATATATATATATTCATTTATTTATTTAAAATGATATAAATTTCCATCCTTAAGTAAAACAAAACAGAACATTATTGCTTCTTAAAATACGAATTAGGGACTTTAAGTCGATTCATTGTAATGACAGTATATTCAATGCATATAAATACTAAAAGAGAACATTTTACAAGCAGTTCATCCTTCTAACCCAAGCTACATTTTCAAGAATCCAGAACAGACTCTGGATGACAATACAATGACAACTCTGGAATGCGTAACCATCTGGATGGTCATTTTTTGTCTTTTTATATTCTGTCTCTAAAAATGCCTGACTTTGAAGATTTCTTTCTTTTTTTTTTTGACTTTGAAGATTTCAAGGTAAAATAGCATTAAGAGGTTTTAAAGAAAATTTATAGAATATTTTAAAAGAGAAAGCTGAGCATTCCAATGGAAAAAAGCATTTGTCATCAACATGGCAATTATAATATTTGTCACTGAAATCTAATCTTAATGATAAAAGCATCATTACAATTCAGAACTATAGATACGTTAGTGAAAGCCTTTGAATGCCCTAAATAATCGAGTGTTCAGAAGCCAGGAACTCAAATTGAAGTTAGAAGTGTTGTTTGTACAGGTGGTTTGCCTACTGGGAGTCTAAATTCTTACTGCTGTTGTCCATATCAATTATTCTGAGACTTTGTCTGTTCAGTGTCTGCCAGTTTTTATTACAACACGAGGCTCTTTTGAAAAACTGCTGACAAAACATTTATCACATTATCCTAAGAGTGAATTCTATTTCAAAAATAAAACAATTCAAAAAAAATTCAGAGTGAAAGAAAATGCTCAGATGATTAAATATTAACTTAGTTATATAAATATTTCAGATTGAAACATTTAAAATGTGACACTAAAATTATTAGTAATTTGCTATTTACAAATGGTCCTTTCGGAAACAGTTTAGGTTTCTTTATAAGAAACAGCCTTGTAAAATACTCATTTTCAGATTTAGAATTTATTTTGCCTTTGATTGGAGACATGTTAATGTTTTTGAATCCCAAATTCAAACCAACAGAAAAATTATTATTTTTGAAATCAATATTTATCACTTGATTTCTAAGTACTATTGGAAAATTAGATGACATACAGAGAAGAACATATGCAATACTGATTATTATGGGAGAATTATTTAATATTTCTTAAGTGGAGATTCCTTATGCTTTGGCTTTAGTTATACAATTGATAAAAACAAGCTGCCTGGAAATTGGCAAAAGCCCATCCTGTAACTGAGACATTCACACTGGCCCTTGAAGGGCTGAACAGCTTAGTGCCTACTTTAGTGCCCGTCCTGACATCTCCACACTCGTTCACGGAGATCATGAACTTCATCATCTCTGAGACTAGTATTTTATTGCTATCTGGATTCATTGTTAATAACTGATATGTATTTTCATGGATTCCTCTTGGTGTAACAAATTAAAAATCTCATGGGTTTCATATGGTAGAATTCAATCCTTTTACATATAAATGCATTTTTTATAAAAGGAAAAGGATACCGTCTTATTTGATGATGATCATGATACTGTGAACTTTGCTTAAAAAAATTAAGAACTTAAAAATAGAGAAGTATTTTAATAACTGATGTAACTATTCATCACATATTAGCCTAAAAATTGAGGAGAATCTCTTCATCCTTTTAAGTCATTAAGTGCTTGCTTATTTTAATATAAGTCACACAGTGTAATAATACTGAATATATTTTGTCGTAATTTTGACTTTTAAGAATAATTTAGTTTACTGACATTTTAGCTGACAAAAAAAAAAAATAACAAAACTTTAAAGTCTATTTTAAAATGTTATCATTTATACTTTTGGGCCTTGAATCTTTTGAAAATAAATCCAATTTAAGGATTCTTCATATATTAGAGAATGAATTTAATGCAAAATACCAATTTTGTTTTATTTTATTTTACTTTATTATTATTATTTTTTTGGGGGGGGAAACAGAGGCTCACTCTGTTGCCCTGGGCTACAGTGTCATGCCCTCAGCCTAGCCTATAGCAACCTCCAACTCTTGGGTCAAGCCAATCCTTTTATCTCAACCTTTCAAGTAGCTGAAACTATAGGCACCAGCCACAGTGTCCAGGTAATATTTCTGTTTTTAATAGAGATGGGGCCTTGCTGAGCTCAAAGGATCCTCCCAGCTTGGCCTCCCAGAGTGTTAGGATTACAGATGTGAGCCACTGTGCCAAGCCCCCAAATCACAATCTTTATGCCTCAAAAATTCATAAAGATGAAAACCTATAATCAACAAACAACAAATGCTGATTTTTTATATTAACTATTTTGAAATTCACCCCAAATTTGGATTCAGAACAGAAATTTGGTTTCAGATTTAGATTTTTTTTTTTGCCTTTGAGTTGAGAAAATTTATTTTCATATTTAGTGTCATATACCCATCCAAATGCTTTATTATTTCAATAAATCCTCAAACAACCCATTTCCCAAGTTATCTAATGAAGGCTATAGAGAGTGTGAGGTTCACCCACAGTAGAGACATATTGCCAATTTTTATGATAATTTATCAATATAAACACCAGAACTTAGAATCAACTTCTGCTGAATCGATCCTAATATTTAAACATTATTGTAGTCATTTTAATGATGGGCAAAACAAATACACAAGAGTTTAATAAGTGAAAATACTAACATTATTAAAGAAATGACTGTTCACTTGGTTGGGGATTGGGATGGGGGTGAAGATTTCTAAACCAGATAGAGTAAACTGGGCAGAGGCAGAAGAAGATGGTGACCATTTCCCAGCAGAGTGCAGGGTGGGAGAAGTGCACAAAGCATTCAGCTACGAAGTCTCGGAATCACATATCTAATATTGTGGGCATGCTGGTCAACATGTGCTGTCAGGAGTATGCGCTTCCAGCTCAGGTGCCCACATAGCTCTGCCAAAGGAACCTGAAAGGGAAGACAAAGAAAGGGGCCCCAGACAGCCATACCTTCTAAAGAGGGCACCAAGTCAGAGGGTTTGGGGCCTGAAATGCTGTTTGCATCTTATTAACCGGGACATCTGGAACAATAATAATGTGTACACAGCATTTTCCTAGGGTGAAAAGGTTCATACACTTCATGTCTTGGAAAGTAGAGGCTTCAGAATGCTTTCTTGTTAGACTGGCAAGGTACAGGATTGCACTTGTATAAAAAGAAAATACTGAACCAAGATCACACAGTGTAGGAGGAGCTTCCCGACACCTAATTATTCTTATTCTGAACCCATCTCACCAAGCAAGCTAACGAGTGCAGTGTGGCTTCCCCGAAGGAGCATCAGCAGAGAGAAAATATTCTGGACAGTAGATTCAAATGCCTGGTCCCCTCATTGTAAATTATTAAATCAGCCTTTGATTTTTAAAATCAGTCCCACGAGCTTATTTTATATCACTAGGCCCCTTAGAAATAGACAACTAGTTTTCAGTGTCTGGAAAGGCCGAGGGCCAGATTCAGAGCCAGGCAAATCTACTAAGGTAATGAGACTCTGAGAGATCTCTTGGAAGGCAGCCTGCTGGCATTCCCCAGCAACATTCCCCCTTCTTCACAGTTTGAGCCAAGCCTGATCATTTTTCCAAGACGAACTCTGCAATGGGTACTTTTTAGTGATAGAAAATTTAAATAATATTGTTCATTTGCGCACGCTCCTATACTTAGTTTAAAGCATATTTTCATACAGTTGTTCACATTTAGCAGAGTATGCTTACTGTTCCATTCATTTATGGATGAAGAAAAGAAGTCAGATGGTTATCATATAACCTCACATTTTTCTTCACATTTGTTTTCTTCCATCAAAAATACTGATCTCTGGCTCAGCGCCTGTGGCTCAAGTGGCTAAGGCGCCAGCCACATACACCTACGGTGGCGGGTTCGAATCCAGTGCAGCCCACCAAACAAAAATAATGGCTGCAACCAAAAAATAGCCGGGCATTGTGGTGGGCGCCTGTGGTCCCAGCTACTTGGGAGGCTGAGACAGGAGACTCGCTTGAGCCCAGGAGTTGGAGGTTGCTGTGAGCAGTGAAGCCATGGCACTCTACCCAGGGGGACAGCTTGAGACTCTGTCTAAAAAAAAAAAAAAACAAAAAAAAACCTGATCTCTGAAAGGAAGTCTGAGCAGGAAATGTTCCCAATGCTGGCAATGTTCTATTTGTTGATATGGATGCTGGCTATGTACATGTTTCCAATTTCTGAAAATTCATCAAGCTATACACTAACGAAATGTATCTTTTCTTTTTAATGTTGAGACAGGTCTCTCTCTGTTGCCTGGGCTAGAGTGCAGTAACATTGTTATAGATAATTACAACGTTAAACTCCTGGGTTCAAGTGATCCTCCTGCCTTACCCTCCAGAGTAGCTGGGACTGTGGGTGCAGGTCACTATGCCTGGAAAATTTTTCTATTTTTCATAAAGATGGGGTCTCATTCTTGCTCAGGCTGGTGTTGAACTCGTGACCTCAATTAATCCTCCTGCTTCAGCCTCCGAAGGTACTAGGATTATAGGCTGAAATGCATGTTTTTATGTAGGTGTTATACTTCAAAAATGTTAGTATTTAAAATAACCTCAGCTTTAAAATAAATAAAATAATAATATTTTTGTAGTTGTTTAGCCATCTTTAAATGTGATAAAAATCTTAGGCTTGATCTAGTTGATAAACTCTCCAGCATCTTTTCAGCTAAAACTGGATACAATTTGGATATTTCTTCCTTTTAAGTCAATTTTAAAACTAGCTATATAAAGATGTCACCAAATAACAGATTCCTGGCTACTTAACAGTTTATAATGAAGATTAAGAGAAATAAATGTGGTACTATACCTCAAGCAAAAAAATTATATATATATATGTTTGAAGTATCCAATGAACCTTATGAATAAACAAAGGTCATAAATCAAGTTGAAATTCTTAGGATTCCACTAGACTAAACAAATTGTACCAAAAAGTGATAAATGAATTATTTGCGGAAATATTTTTAAGAGTTAGATGACCTTGCAGATTAAAGCTTATGTGTTTGGGCCAGAGAGGTGGGAGGGAGTGAACTTGAATTAATTGAATACATATGTGACTGAATTTGAGTAGAAGAGTAATAGGGGAATATTGGGAAGACCAATCCACACACCCATTTCCCATGGTTGAGGTGTCTCATAAAAAAGAATGATAAGGTTTTCTTTTATTTTTTCATTTCATTTGCAAAGATTAGTCTGGAAACACGATATATAGTGAGACAATTTGGCCTCATGTTTTAGAAACCATAAATGTCTCTTTGAAGTAACCAATAAATACCAGTTTGTGGATACAGGAGAGGCAGAGAAACTGTTGCACACAAACATAAACAGTCAGGGGAGATTGTAATGCAGGTAGATATATGTTTAGAAATGGGTTTAGACTCTACTGACTTCAGAATTGCTTTATGTTGTCAATGCATATCTTTTTACTTTTTATAACATTTCTGAAATTAGACTAATCCTGCAATGATGTCTTCAGATGTTACAAAAGTATTCTATGAATAACTTCTTACAAAATTTATAATGTGCTACAGCCTTCTTTTAGAAGTGAAGTAATACGGTAGTATTTGTCTCTGGGAAATATAAGTGTGATTCAATACCTGGCAATTGGTGGTGTGGGAGGCAGAGATAGTGTACAAACTACAGGAAAGTCATGAAGATAGGAGACTTCCTAAACTGTCCTATTGAATTACCTCTCCAAGCCTTAGTCCAACCCAACTGAGGTTAATTCCCCCTCTACCTGCCATAAGGGACGTCTGACAGTATCTAGGAGATATTTTTGGTTGTTGCAATGCTATGGGACAGGGGTGATGGTTATTTAGTCACTAGAGGCCAGGGATGCTGCCCAAACACTTGCAGTGCACAGGACAACCACTCCGTTCTGGACAACAGCAACAACAACAACAACAGATCTCTGGCCCCAAATGTCAATAGTACTAAAACTGAGATACCCAGGGGTAGCCTAAATACTTCAAATTCAGGCATATTTGTTATTAGGATTTTCCTTGCATGAGGAAGGGCCATTTATTTATTAGATTGGGGTTCTGAGAAATCTATTTCTCAGCATTCTTATCAAATGCGCTAAGTAGAGTGATTATTGTGAGCAAAACAACCATTGGCCTTCCTTCCAATAGAACTTATAGTTCCATTAGAGGGCAGGCTAATAAATAAATAACATGAAGTCACACTCAAAATGTCACAAATGTACTTACTAAGTATTAAGTTTGTCTGTGTGGTTCAGAACAAACCCAATAAAAAGGACTTAATAAAATGGGCTTGTTTTTCTCATTTATGAGACCTCCAGATACAAATGGTTTCATTCCTCACATTGGTGAAGAGATTTAAGGTCCAAGATGTTATTATCTACTTGGTTTCTCACTCATTGTTTCAAGATGCTGTTTCCATTCTTACCATTATATTCACATTCTATGCTGGAGGAAGGAGGAAGGGAGAAGGAAAAAACTGCTTGCAATGTAAGAATTCCTTCCTTCCTTCCTTCCTTCCTTCCTTCCTTCCTCTCTCTCTCCCATTCATTCTTTCTGTCTTCTTTCTTTTTCATTTTTTGAGTCACAGTCTTTCTATAACCTGGGCTAGAATGTTACAGTTGCAGTCTTGCTCGTAGCAACCTCAAATTTCTGACCTCAAGCAATCCTCCCACCTTGGCCTCCCAGAGAGCTCAGAGTGCTAGGATTACAAATTAGATTACAGTCATGAGCCACCAACCATGGACAGAATACCTTTATTTTAATGAGGGTTTTGTTTCCTTCTTCTTAAATTCAATAATTTCCACTTTCTCTTATTGGACTAATGTCATATAGCTATTTAGCTACAAGGGGGATGAAAAAACACATTTCATTTTTAAAGAATGTCACATTGCAAGTTTCAACTCAAGTACACTCTCATTAGAAAGTAGGAGGGGAAAGGAGATATGAATCAAAAACTGGAAGTCTCTAACACAAGGACTATGAATAAAAGCCCTAGTAGCCATGAGCTCATTACGATTCTCTTCCTACTCATCGTAAGCGACATTTTGGATTATACTGGAAGCAAGCAGGACTTACGTGAGTGAAGGATAAGAACATCCCACTCCTACAAATAGAACGTGGAGCTTCCCTTAAAAAAACAAAATTATCCATCTAAATGGAGAGACCTCTGATTCCAAAGAAGGAACATATGAATAAGTCTGTCTATGAAAACAATCCCTTGTAAAATGCCTAATTCTTTGGCTAGTTTCCCTTTGGTGGCAGTTATACAAAATGTATTTTAGAACTTTTCCCCTCTCTCATCTCATATTTAGAAGGAAAGGCTGTCTCTTCATCATATGTGCCTTTTCAACCACCCTGGAAAGCTCAGAAAAACTTCCCACAAGAGTCTCCAAAAAAGAAAGCTAATCCTAGCTTAGTGGCTAGATCATCCTTGAAGAAAACAAAACATAGAACAATAAACTCTATTATAACTTTGTAATAAAACCCAGTTACAGTAACCCACTGTTGTACTTGATCCTAAATCCCTAATTCTGATCTATTTTTTTTTTCAACCAAGTGGAGTTCTAACACTCCTATCAGGATTATGGCTACAAGGGTGATGTAAATACATATTTTGTTGCCTTTTTGTATATCTGATAATTCCACAGGACAAAAATCAAGTCACAGTCCTCAGCTTCTTAAATTTTACTAGTACGGAAGCAGTGGAGGTGCATAAAAAATCATAGCCCTCTAGTTTCTGTGCCTCAAAGCCTGTTCTCAATATCTTTGTCTTTGGTCCAAATTCTCATGGAAGGTACTTGCTTCCATCAGGAAAGGCCAATTTCCTTACATTAGCACTTAAACATGGAACTGTTAGGAATTAAAAGACAGAATAGTAAAATTAAGTGTGGCCTGCTTTTCATTATTCCAGCAGCACCCACCAAAAAAGAATCAAATCTTAACAAAAAGGAGTATAGTAAAAGCATTCCAGGGACAACTAGCAACAGAAGACGTGTTCCGCAGAAGACCTAAGAGGAGGGGATCCCAAGATACCGAAAAATGACTTCTAGATGGGTTACTTAAGGAAGGATTAAAATGTATTCCTAACATTGAGTTACCTGGATTTATGTTTCTTTAGCCATTTTACATGTCTTTTCCCCAATGCTCTACTTGAAATACAATATTCATCAATGCTATAACACACTGAGATCATTTCCTTATTCATTTATCATTATTACAATGTTAGGAGTAGAAAAAGACAGAATAATTCTTTTGTTTATAATATAGTAAGAATTGAAGACTATTAGTAAATAAATACCTGGTTGCAAGCTTTGTATACCTATATAATCCATATACTAAAAGCTTCTTGAAATGGTATCATACATGTTATGATTATCTCATCAAGAGGCAGAATTTATTTCTCCACTTGTGAATTCTGGGCTGGGCTGCTTTCATTAACACACGAAGGAGGAAGTGAGAGGGTGCTTGCTCCCAGTCCATGCCTCCAGAAACCTTACACACTTCCATTCATTCTGGGAAGCTTACCACCCTCATGGTGATCTGCTTGTATGAGAAGCCCTTGGCTCAACCATTCCTGCTGTCTCAGCCAATAACCAGACAAATGAGAGATCTATGAAACAGATCATTTTAGACCCTCCAGCCTTTAACCAAACTACAAGTTCATTTCAGATACATGAACAAGCCCATGAGAGAGAAGAGCTAACATCCAGCTGACCACTAGACTTAGGAGCAATTATAATTACTTGCTTCTGTCAGTAAATAGAACCTCTTTATTAAGCTGCAGGGTTTGGGGTTTAGTTTTTTAACTGCAAGAAGTATTTGGAGTGCCATGGACCTAAAATATGAGACTTTTGTTTGGGAGCAAATAGAAAGCAGCTAATGGAAACATGATGAGCAAATACTTTGTAGAGGCTGGAGAAATGGTGAGAGAGTGGTATCAGAGGCTGGAAAAAGAGAGCCTCATGTTACAAAATAACAAAACAATTGGCAAGACTCCGCCAATAGATATATGTTCCCAATAAACTTTTGGACTTTGGAAAAATGATTTCCAGACAAGAGTTGAAAGTGTCAGTTTCCTTCCTCTAGCTATATCTAATAAGTTAGTACAGGCACAACATGACCCAGAGCGTTTTCTGTAAAGGACCAGACAGTCAATATTTTTCGTGCTGTGATTTTCCAGTCTCTATTTCAACTACTCATTTCACACAGCCAGGGCCAATATGTAAATAAATGAGTGTGGCTGTGTTTCAAAAAGTTATTTATGAACACTGACATTTGAATATAACATAATTTGCATGTTTCACAAAATATTTCCCTTCTTTTAATTTTTTTAAGCGAGTTAAAAAATGTAGAAAATAGTCTTAGCTCATAGCACATATAAAAATAGGCAGTATGCTAAATTTGGCTGGCCTTAGTTTGCCAAACTCTGAGCAAGACAAAGAACTGAACGGTTTTCAAGAACAAATTAAAGGGACATAAATAAATTAATAGATAAATTGGTTGTTTCTCATCTTCCATCTTTTCAACCAGTAAGTCCCAAGATTAAAAAAATGTTAAGGACAAGGTCCAATCAAGTACATTTTAATAAGACCTTTTGTTAGGACTTAAGTCAGGGCACGGGTTTTTATTTCAGTTAGATTAAAGTGTTTCTAAGAAACGTAAGCGTTTTTCTCGTAACAGTCTACATGGCCAGTGAAGAAGTTAGAGAGAATTGCATGTCTCCTAAATAATTTGGCTATTAGAATGGACTTGAGTCTGATTCACAGGAAGCTAACAAAGTTTTTAAGTAAGTTACATTCAGAAGAGCTTCATTCTCTTAAATCCTGCTCAGCTATCAGGTGAACAAACCAAAAATAGCAGGAGGAAAACCAGTGCACCCCCATCAACATCCAGCAAACTCCTAGAAGCAGAGCTGCCAAATCCTTCCTCATGATTCACCAATCATGCGGACACACACTCGAAGTTGGAACAAATGCCCAACTGACCTGTAGAGTTTTGAGTAAAACACTTATCTTTCGTTCACTAGATTTGGGGATGACTTTTGGTGCAGTAATAGCTAGCAGAGCACTTTATTATTCATTTGTTTACATTCGCATATTGGTGGAGAGGGCTGGAGTAGGAAAATCAAACTATATTGAAATATTCCTATGGCACCATATATTTAGAATAGAAGAATGTTAGCAGATATTAATCAGAATTGTATTTATATATGCTGTGCACAATAAAGATTATTTTTATCTTCTTAAAATCAAAGAATAGCTTAGTTTTACTAACTATATGTAAGGAGAATAATTTAC
The DNA here is from genome assembly GCA_963575145.1 of Galago senegalensis. Lineage (NCBI taxonomy): Eukaryota > Metazoa > Chordata > Mammalia > Primates > Galagidae > Galago > Galago senegalensis. Next base: position 8,061 of record CAUYTI010103886.1, on the reverse strand, counting down.
TAGATTTTTTTCAGACTAGTCCAGTGAAGTAAACAATATTCATTACCAAAACTAGGCCAAGTATATTGTGTATAGTTTTTCTGATGATGAGATCTACGTTCTTATTTGGAAAAAAGAATCTAAATATCTTTTTAATTAACTTACAGGTCACAGAATGCTGTTAAAGGAAACTACACAGGAGACCATTAGCCTGTATTTGTTTCTATACACTGAGTTCTTTCCTAAGTGAACTAGAACTTGGAAGCACTTCTTGTAATCCACTTAAAAAATGTGAGCCTCAGCCTATCACAAATAGCCAACCAGCTGATTGGTTATACTTCTAGGGACCTCCAATCAGACCACATCACAATAAGGCAAATGCTTTACCCCACCACACCCAATAAGGCAGATGGCCTGGGTGTAGCCGTCAGGTAATTTCTTTGCTTTGTTCCTCTGTTGGGCTACCAGAGCGCCCTGCTCCTGCTGCGGGGCAGAGCTTGCTGGAGCTTTTCTGGTACTGGATGTTGCCCCTTCATGAACTGAATTGTTCTTTGCTCAAAAACCTGGTAAACTTAACTTGTCTAAAGTTTTTCTTTTAATGGTGTTTTTTAGTATTAATATTTATATGCTTTGCTTATTTATTTTCACCCTAAAGCATACAGTCAAAAACAAAGCTACACACACACACACACCCCTGAGAAAGACAGAAAACGTAACTACTTGTTATTTAAGAGAAAGTAGACTATGCATTGAAAGAAAAGCCCCTTCTCTGAGGAGGGTACACTTAATGCTCAGCCTACATGATTACAGCATCTCTGAAGGAATATGGCTGATATGGTTTTCACACACATTGTAAAAAGCAACATTTTCAGACACTATAAATTTTGTAGCTAAAATCTGTGAGAAGAAAATCAGGATTGACTCAATAGCAGGTCAATTAAACAATCCCTAATTGAACTGGAGTCCATTCTTAACTTAGCCTTATTTTCATTGCTGATGAGAGAGGGAGAGAGAGGGGAGCTCATATTCCATTTGCTCATAAAATACCTAAGGCAAGAATATCATTGTCTATACCTACGGGTCCTTTAAAATCACTGTCAACACCAGAAGAGAAGTGTAACTTTCTTAGATATTTGGTCAGCCTGTGGGTTTCTGTAAAATTTAAACTGTGTCTCTAAAATAAGCAGAACCAATGAAAAGGAAAAGGAATTTGTTTTAAATGATCAAACTGGAAAATATGACCAGAAAACCCCTCTGGCCATTTTTTAAAAATTCTATGTTCTTCTAACCATCATTTATGGGCCACTTGAGACAGAAAAGAAAGGATGTTGAAGGCCCTGGAGACATTGTAGCTGCATTAGCAAAGTACCAGAACACATGTAAAAGGCTTGTAAAGCACTTGGCACCGGACTCTGACATTGAAACTGTGCTACAATTGTCTTCATTTCCTCCTGTCTCTGACTCATTCATGGTTTCTTATTCTGATGATAGAAATGCTGACCTGAAGGAAAATTACAAAACATTCTAACGTGGAAATTTGCTGCATTTCAGAATAATTGCACTAGGTGAAATTTACAAATGGGAAAATAAGTGTACTATATCCTTATTGGCATAAACCTAATTAATGTTTTATCATGTCTTCTCAATTCCTTCACCTTTGATTATCATTTTACATATTACTATAAAACCTTTTCTGCAATATAGAGAATACCATAGAATAAAGATTATGCATGAAGGGGATTCAAGTTGAGTATTATCCATATCAACTCTATTTTGATAGGCTGGGCACCATGGCTCATGTCTGTAATCCCAGCAGTCTGGGAGGCCTAGCCGGGTGGATTGCTTGAGCTCACGAGTTCAAGACCAGCCTGAGCAAGAGCAAGACCCTGTCTCTAAACAACTAAAAATAAAATAAACGCTATTTTGTACACAGATAAAGATAGACACCGTCTTCATCAACATTAAACAACCTTATTGAAAAAAGTAACAAAAATATTTTAGGAACAATAAACAAGGAAAAGGAAAAGAGGAACTATAACTGATGTTAAGACTTTCCAAGGAAAAACAAATAGAATGTAATAAACTAAGAGAAAAATTAGAAAAACAAATGAGGTATGGATTTTTGCCTTTGCAAAGGGAAGATTTGACAACAAATCATACCAACCTGGAGCATTTTTAATGGATAATTAATTTTGCTCTACGCAAAAGTCCTCCATGGTCTACTGTCCCCAATGTCACTTGCACAAACATTTGAATATAAATCATGTAAATTCTGAAATATGAAATAGAGTAGATTAGTTTCTATAAATGTATAATTTTTTAAATATTATTTCAATGGTGTGTGTGAAAGCTAAGAAATCCCATCACTTTTTAAACATATTAATAAATAAGCGGAGTATTACACTATAAATAAAGTGAATGGCACATTTACATGCCTTACGTGTCACAAGATAAACTAACTTACATTTTCCCACAATTATTCTTGGGAAATTCCTTTTTGACATCTTTACAAATCTCTCAAATTTGTGGGTGCTCTAGCGGTTACTTTTTTGCAAACTACAAAGTACCACTGAAGGAAGATAGTAGCTTAAAATAGCTCCATACTGTTGCTAGTTTCTAGATATTTATATTTATGTACTACCTGTATTTATGTAAATCTATTATAAAATTATATGCTAAATATATTTAAATATTTATAGGGATCACCTGAAGGAATCATAAATTAAGGATAAAAGTATTAGATATTGCAAACAAGTCTCTCTCTCTCTCTTTTTATTTTTTATTTTTTTTGATACAAAGACTCACTCTGTTGCCCAGGCTAGAGGAAGTGCTGTAGCATCAACCTAGCTCATAGCAACTTCAAACTCATAAGTTCAAATGATCCTCCTGCCTCAGCCTCCCAAGTAGCTGGGACTACAGGCCACAATGCCCAGCTAAATATTTTACTTTCAGTAGACACTGGATCTTGCTCTTGCTCAGGTTGGTCTTAGATTCTTGACCTCAAGCAATCTTTCCACCTCAGCCTCCCAGAGTGCTAGGATTATAGGCATGAGCTGCAGTGCTTTAATTCAGAGTTTTTACCTTCAAAGAATTAATGTCCTCTGTAGAACAAGGTATCTGCCCAACCAGGCGAATGATTTTTATTTCTTCACACTGCAAAGTGAAACACAAGGAAGCCAGTTCAGTCTTGTCTAAACAGACAGACACACTGAAGATTATCCTTAATTAAACAGTTGATATAAACACTAACTATATTCTTCCTTCTTTGCTTAAGATGAAAATATTTTTGAGAAAGCTAAAATGAAAGCATCAAAAAGTACTAAAGCATTTGGACATATGCTTATAAGGTTTGGCTTATAAACTCCGAAGCCAATCTGAAATACGGCACCCAAGTGCTATTTTGTGAATGTCCAAAACATTGTCAGTTTTTTCTCTTCCACATCTTCACCTTGCCTTCCTTCCTTTATCTCCCAATCAGGATTCCTTGACAAACTCTTAGACCCAACCCTCAGCAGCTCCCACCATCACCATCAAACCCATTCACTTAGGCACGCAGTATTCATATTTCTTTCTTCCTTCTTAACAAAATTAATCCTAAAAAAGAAAAATCACATGACAGAAATTAGCCTAAATTCTTACCCTCAGGAGTTTTTCCAATTTAATATAGGTCAAAGTAATAATTAAAAAAGAAGTTAAACTCTATAATTTTACAGCCTCAAACTTCCCGGTATGGCTAGTAGAGACTCTGGGGAATCCAAAGAGTATCTCACTGCACACCCCCTTTCTTCTTTACCATCCTCAGGAATGGTCCTAATTCTTAATAGAAAATTGCGATGTTTTTAGAATGTGTTTCTTTTAATTGAATCTTATATAGACTAGAATGATTGTTGACATGTTAATAGATGAAATAATTTTGACTGGTTATAGATTATGTGAAGAATAAATATTTGTTTTAAAATGGGGAAATAAAAAAATCCATTAAATATTACTGCTTGATATTTTAAAAGGCCTCCAAACATGCAAACAAGTGCTGCCAATTTGGTAGGTTTGGGATATTTAATTTAGTAAAATTTCAAGATATAAGAAATTCATTTTCTTCTATATTGGGCCCTTTTTAGCTTTGGAAAATTTTCAGAAAATAAAATCAGCCTACATAAACTAGCCAGCTAAACATCTTAAACTGAATAGTTTATAAAGTTTTACTTTCTCTTTCCTATTTGATCTGTGTATTTGATTTCACATCTTAGCAGCTAAATTTAACTTTCTAGTGACTTTTGAACCCTTAAGTTACAGCTTCATTACAGGTAGGGTCATGTGTGTCCCTTAAAATTCATGTGTTGAAGCCTTAGCACCCAAGACCTTAGAATGTGACTATATTTGGAGATAGGTCCTTTAATAGACAATTAAATTAAAACAAGGTTATTAGGGTGGACCCTAATCCAGTATGACTGGTATTCTAAGAAGAAGAGGAGAATAGGGGACAAACAGCAGAGGGAAGACCCCGTGAAGGAAGACCGCCATCAGCCAGCCAGAGGGAGGCCTTACAAACTAAACCTGCCCACACCTGAATCTTGGATTTCCTGCCTCTACAACTGTGAGAAAATAAATTCCTGGTGTTTAAGGCATCCAGTCCATTCTATTTTGTTGCGGTGGCACTAGTAAACTCATATACTCTTCTAGCTCAAAAGTAATTTAAAATGTACACTCTGACTTTTGGTGATCTTGTAAGTATAGGACACTGTCTTCAATTCCTAGAGACCTAAATAATTGCAGATTAGTTAGTACAACCAGTTTTAGATTAAAAGATCCTGCAAGGACCAAATGTAACTATCTAAAGATTAACAGGAGTAAAAGACGAATTTACTTATATCCTCCATCTAAAATACAAATTTTAAATGTTTGAGACCATTGCAATTTCTCATTCATAGTTTCCCTAAAAACTACTAAATGTGTGGTTGGTAGCAATTACTGCGGCCGTCTGTCCACCTGCTTCATGATGTGGGGGGATGTGTCTCTGCTCTTGTCTCCCAGATTTATGAATTCCAGAGAGAAAACTGCTTTGAGAGGAGAGATGGCCATGGGAAGAGTGCCTGGAGAAAGGCAAACACCCAGGGAAACAGAGTGATCTATTCGCATTTAGAGGGTCATCTTGTCCATTCCTCTAACACCTACTGAAATACAAGTTCCCTCATTTTCTCTATTGTCTTCTTGATACTGGGACTTATTAAATGGTTTAGTAAGGCCAAATGGATATGTGAATTGATGGCTTGTTATTCTTTTGGAAAAGTAGATCAGTAAGGAGTAAGAAGAGGAGACAATTATGTAAGGAAATGTGATGTCTGGGGAAACTTCATGGTGGCTGCACTTGGGAGGCCGAGACAGGTGGATTACCTAAGCTCATGGGCTCATGACCAGCCTGAGCCAGAGTAAGATGCCCATCTCTAAAAATATAGCCAGGCATTGTGGCAGGTGTCTATAGTCCCAGCTACTTGGGAGCCTGAAGCAAGAGAATCACTTAAGCCCAAGAGTTTGAGCATGTTGTGAGCTATGATGCCACAGCACTCTACCAAGTGTGACCAAGTGAAGCTCTGTCTCAAAAAAAAAAGTATAGGTACTATACTTTTACTATATTGCCTGAAATCTAAGCAGAAATGTTCATTTATACAAAATATATAAGTCAGAAAACAATGATGTTTTATATATTCTTTTCAGAATTATTTTGTAACATTAATTTCTTAAGCTTAATTGGCCTAATTTATTTTCAAGTGGTTTATCATTATTACAAAATATGAATTGATATCTGAGAAAAATCAAAACAATATTCCATTTCCTATTTTAAAAAGACAATATTGCTTTGCTATCAGATGGAGAGTCTTTCTCTAGATAGCACAGATCATCTTATTATATTGACATTATAGTGACCTGATAACATACACACATGAACAATTACATATGAGGTCTGACAACTAAGTTCATGAACTCCTCCTAGAAAAATTGCCACATACTTCATTGTGGGATAACATTATGGTCACTCCTTGGCTAAGAGGAATACATCAAAGATGTATTGTGACAACTCTGATAGCCATTCCAGAAAAAAGAGTTCCAAAATTGCTAGGAAGGGCGGAGTAAGCACTGGTATTGGTGTGTAGCTTCCTCAAGAGAGTCTTCTGGAGGGGACTGCAGTGGTGTTCAGCAATGAGGTGCAGTAACCCATTTTGGAGGATGAGTTCTCCAGCTTCATTGTCTGACTTCTTCCCCTACACACCCATAATGAATTGTCTTTCTCATCTTTATAAGAATTAAAATCTTGATGCAATGGTGTTTATCCTGGAAGGCTGAATCCAAAGAAATACAGCTCCTAAGGGTAACATAAAATACATCACTGTTTTCATCTTCTTTTTGGTTTATTTCTTATTCTAGCTATTTTCATACCACATATTTTGCTTGATGTAATAACCACCTGAGAACTGTAATGTGTCTTTTTGTTTTGTTTAGGATAGACTAAACACCATAACAAATACACTTCAAAAACATATACTGGCTCCAACATAGTAGGAATCTACAGCTAGCAACCTCTCTACATCACAAGAAAATAGTTCATTTCTCTTTATAAGTCCATAGGAATGAGCTACTTTTCTTGTGTCATGATCAAAAAGAAAACCTGAACTCACTCTTAGATCAAATTGCCTATAGTCATCTCATCTGATAGACCAATTTAAATCCTTCTATTTAATTTACTCTCCTACAAAAAGTGATCACCTTCCCAGGACTATTTATTACCTTTTCTCTGGCATTAAGCAGTAGAAAATGCATTCGTGAAGCAAGGAAAAGAGAATAAATCTTTAAAATAATGTAACCAGGAAAAAAATGAGTAATGAAATGCATTTCCAAACCTCAAAAGGCTTTATCCTCCAGTAACATGTGCTGAATTCCTATTAGTTCATTTTTAAAAGATGTTTCTTAGAGTTATACAGACTGACAATTGTCATTTGTGACATACAATGTGGGAACCAGTAATAAAATATTTCATCCCCCTCTACATATGTGGTGATCTTGTGTGAACAATTTCCAATACCTAAACTTCACTTTCACTTCCAAATACTACATTCTGATTCTAAAGTACTCGAGGCTTATGGTGAGTAGACCGTATTTAAACAAATTTATTTTAAGCTGTGTAATTATACACTGGCATATCTGATATATAATTTAATAAAGTAATATAACTTAGTTTTAATTTCTTGATAGTTCATAGTATATCTTAAAAAAACTATAGTTTTACCAATGGAAAATATTAAGCTTCCTAGCTCTATGTATTTTTTTTTCTTTTTGGCCAGGGCTGGGTTTGAACCCGCCACCTCTGTCATATGGGGCCAGCACACTACCCTTTTGAGCCACAGGGGCTGCCCAGCTCTATGTATTTTTAGTGTTATATATTTTCAATTCAGTAGCTCTCTATGAGTTTTTATTATTCACTTTCTCCCCTCTTTCCCTTTCAGTAGGGTCTCATGAGCTATTTAGGTCTATACAGGGCAGACAATTCCACACAACCCCTTCACTCCCTGTCGTTTCTCCCAATTGGCTATGGCTTATTGACCTCATACAAGTTAGGATTTTGTTACCTGGTCTTCTTAAGGACAAATATATATTTTCTTTTACTACTAGATATTTAAACTGTATCCAAGGTAAAGTTATAAGAGTCACAGAGCATTGCATTTGTTACTGTGATGATTAACTGTATGAGTCAACTTAGGCTGCTGAGTCCAGGCATTTGGGTTTTTTTTGTTGTTGTTGTTAATTTAATTTTTTATTAAATCATAATTGTTGGCTCGGTGCCTATAGCTCAACCGGCTAAGGTGCCAGTCACGTACACCTAAGGTGGCGGGTTCGAATCCCCAGCCTGGACCCGCCAAACAACAATGACGGCTGAAACCAAAAAATAGCTGGGCGTTGTGGCGGGCGCCTGTGGTCCCAGCTACTTGGGAGGTGGAGGCAAGAGACTCACTTGAGCCCAGGAGTTGGAGGTTGCTGTGAGCTGTAATGTCACGGCACTCTACCCAGGGGGACAGCTTGAGGCTCTGTCTC